>JASKGO010007315.1:0-58447 GCA_030556065.1 Holobus sp. GC000080 | reverse complement strand
CAGTTGTACCAAAGAATGTTCATTGCAAAAATCAGAAGAAAATATGGAAAACTGAGCGAGTAATTAGCAATTTTCTAAATTACGTAATCACCCCATTTTGGTTTTTATTTTTTTGTGGTTGCAATTTGGCCTCAATCTCTACGGTTTTTTGCGAGCCCACCGGAATTATTATTTCGCAAATTTCTATCGTTTTAGTTTTTGGAAAATTGATTTTCCTTTCTAAATAATCGATTGGGAAATTTTTGAGGCCTGTCGGGGTCCTCTTTGCACACTGATATCTCGCAAATTATGAGCTGTAGAATTTTTATTACATTAAAAAACCCAACCTGGATAAATTTGCAAATAAAATCTTTTTACAGTTTAATTTTTAAGCCTATAATTGCTGAGAAAATCCAATTAATACGTGAAAATGCATGGTTTTGATAGATTTTCCTTGCCACCTGCGACTTCTATCATTTAAATTCCAAACTAAAATGGTCTTGAGAAAGGTGGTTTGAATCCAAAACTTTGTTTTGGCCTTATTTTCTTATTTTCACTTTTTAAGTACATTTTAAACAATAATAAGTATTTTAAATTGAAAGTAAGTGTTCATTGTGCATCCTAATTTATATATTAATAATTTTTTTGAAGCAGCATCCACCAGAAATGTGACTGGAAGCAATTCTTCTCCCTGCAACAATATCGAGGTAAAAATATAATGAAAAACGACAACACTTGTTAATTTTACCTTGCGATTTGAAGATTTACTATCCGCCAAAGAGGTTTGAAGTGATATTGATAGGCCAAGTGCTTTATAATGCTTCCAATTTGAAATCCTAAAAGTGAAACTATCGATGCATCCTGAAGAAGTCCTCAACTCATTTAGACATGACTTGCATGGCAAAGTAGAACTTCGGTGACCCAATATATTCTTAATTTGTTGCAATTTATAAACTAATTAAGTTTCTATCCAGGATTTAGTTTGTGGAGGCAAATTAATAAAGCTTGCTCCTTTCGATATGATCCACTGGACCTGCAATAGTACCAACAAACAATTGGCATTTGAAGAAAAAGGGCGCAAAGGCTTCTTTTTATATTAAATTTACTTGTATTTAAATAACTAATGTTATTATGCCTTAATTACATTATTAAAACAGCAAATTTTCAGATTTGCTATATGTGATGAACAACATACACATCTTTAAATCATTCGAAACAACTTTTTTACACTAACCACTGAAGTAATTACTTAATTATTCAATAAATAACATTGTAAGGAACTTATAATGATACTTTTTATACAAAATATATGTTTATTTTAATGTAAAATTAAGAAAAAAATCCCATTAGTAAAGGTGAATTGAAAATACTCAATTTTGTGAGGTTATGTTAACATTGCTAGTGACTTGCACTGCGCATGCGACGTCCGGACGGCGGCCATCATGGATTTTGCTGCTATTGGCTCACCAAGGCGGCGGCCATCATGGATTTGCTATGTAGGTCAAATGAGCACATAGTAAACAACGATGATATCCATTTAAATTTTTAAAGGGACGCAACAGGTGGCTAACCGACTATAGTAAATCGAGTGCATAAAGAATATTTAATTACTCGGAAACTATAAAACCTATGTCAATGATTTTACCACCAAATTATAGCCAATTAAATTTCCTTTCTTTATAACTAAAAAATATTTCATTTAAACATTTATTTGATTATATACAGGGTGTTGAAAATCATATATTAATAAATAAATTTTTTTTAATTATTTTTTTTTAAATGGTGAATAATATTAAAAGCAGATTAAATTGGCTTTAAAATGGCCTTAAATTTGTTCAAATATCTTAATTGGTTTAAAAGTTATTAAAGATTTTCCTGCAAATTGCAGTCTCCACTTTTAAACAAATTTCCGTTGCCCCAACAGCACTTATTTACCAATTTTAATTATTTAAATTATCCATTTGTCATCTTTACACACATCAGAAACCTTCCCGCAAAATTTAACGATTCAAAATTAGCAGTAAAATGTTTCTAAGGCCCACAAGCAGATTGCTTTCCTCCGCGGCTCGTTTCCACCGCATTTCCCTCGAAGAAACCCAAGGGAAAATCCTCGAAAGACTCCCCAAGTGCCTGCAAAACGACCAAGAAGCCATCGATCACGTGGTCAATCATCAGCAGCCTTGGTCCAGCAACGAATCCCAAAGCAATTGGGGGCACTCGGACAATGACAGCTGCGGAAGCAATGAAGAAATGCAAGACACGACAAAACGGTGCCAACCCGGTGCTCCAAATCCCATTAAAGATCTCCCAGAGGGCCTAACAGGATTCCTCCAGCTGTTAATTGTAAAAGAAGGATTTCCCTTCGGCAAGCCTCTGCAACAGCGAAAAAGAAGTTCTTCAGCTGTTGAAGGAAGCAAATGCAGACAACGATCATCGCAGCGTCCGAAAATGGACTTGAAAAGCAACAAAAAACATCACAAAAAGCCGAAAAAAGATGAAAACCGAAGTATTGGCGGCTGCCGGAAAGAAAAAAAGGATCCTTGCGGCATTTACCCGAAGAAAAAGAAAGATCCTTGCCGGCAAAAGGGCAAGAAACATGATGAGAAGTACAAGGATCCCTGTCCTCATAAAAAATGCTTCGGTTTAGTGCATCCACAGGCCCTTTTGTTGCTTAAAAACAATGCAAAGAGTGCTAATTGCAAAGAAGACACGAAATTTAGCAGTTTTTCAAATTGCAATCATTTTCTGCCACTCAGAAAGGAAATATTGGCATATAAAGAAGCTTGAGGAGTCCCTAGATGAGATAATTTATTAAAAACCATGGATTTGGGGCCTAAAAATGGCCCTTTTGTTTGACAAACAAAAGCAATGCTAATCTGGGAAAAAGAAAGCTATCTAAGCGATAAAATAGCTTTGCAAGTGCTTGTAAAACAATTGCCAAGTTACAATAAGGGTTTCTTTGTATTATCTTAAAATTTAGAAACCTATTTTCCTTAATAAAGAAGTAATTAAAGTTTTTATTAGGGTTTTATTTTTAAATTTCGCGCTTGATAAGGCAGCGAACATTTTGTTCGGGTTTAAGTTCCCACTTCCGCTGCCGAACAGCAATCGAACGCAGTTCCGCAGCGCTCGAACATTGGGGGCCCAAGATGGCGTCGCGCGATGTGGGTCTGTGATAAAAAAACCTAAATATCCCAAGAAAAACCGATTTAAAAGGGGAAAACAACGAATTTTCTTATAAATAAAAGTACCCAAACTTGCAGCCAAGTAAACTGCGCAAAGTACTGCCCAATTGGCCACTGGCAGTGCTTCCGGGCAGCCAGTACAGCTTCCGATAGCGGTAAGTGTTTTTGTTTTGGTCCGCATTAAACGCACTTAATGACCAATTAAGCAGCGATTTCTTAATTAATTCAATGAATTCGAGGAGCGGCGGGTGCGTTGCGAGTGTCGCAGCCTTGATTCGCTGCCGACCGAATTGTTTGCGCTCGCACCGTCTGTTAATTGCGTTGATTTATGCATGCCAACCAGTCAGTTGTTCCAATAACGGTGTTTTTTCCGCCGCGTTCAGCTTACGAATTGAACGGATTGCGTTGGCCGCGCGTAATGAACGTCTTGCCGAATGCATCGGCTGCCGTTCGTTGTGGTTTTTGAGGTCGTGACCCATTTCAGAGGCCGCCGCCCCCGCTGCAATCGATTTTTCCCAGTGACCTTCAGCGGCAGAAAGTTTCGAAAACAATTTCCCCGTGAGAAAGTTGGCAGGAAAACGAAAAGAATCATGCTGCTGCTATAAGTGCAACTGCTTGGAAAGAGAGTGGAAGATGCAGATTACGGAGGCTGCAGATTCCTGCCGGTTTCCCAAGCTGGAAGAATGTGCCCACTTCCACTACGAGAGAGTCAATCTGCCTGCAATCACTGTCAGCTTCCAGAATGGACCCATGGATCGATCACTGCATTCGCATCACTGTAAATATTCAATTTCCTATCTGAAAAACATCTTTTTAAATGTAATTTTTCCAGCAGCGGAAGAAGAGGAAGAAGATTGGCACCTACTGCAAGTGACTTCCGGTAGCGAGTGCTGGCAACTGCAACGCAACTTGGAAAACTTCCGCCTGTTGGATTCGCAACTGCACCAATGCATCTACGACCGCAAGATATCGCAATTGCCCGATTTGAGCAAGATGCAAGTGAAAGATTTAGAGGAATCGCTTCCAAAGTACATCGAGAGGTTCTCGAAGTTGGCCAACAACTCGATAAACTGCGCGCCGGTCCTCAACTGGCTGCAGATGGACAACAAAGGGCATCGCCTGTTGGTTCCCAGCGAAGAAAGCCGCAGTATTAATACGCCGGCAGTGGCCGCGGCTTATTCCATCAGGAAATACGTGTCGCAAGCGAGGGACGAGCTGAATTTGGAGGTCGGCGATATGATTTCCGTGATCGATATGGCCAGCCCGGGGGAATCGATGTGGTGGCGAGGTAAAAGAGGCTTCCAAGTGGGCTTCTTTCCGCAGAACTGCGTCAATATCATCGGCGACAAGGTGCCGCGCAATCTACCAGCACCGGTCATCGGTTCGCTGGCTATCAGTCCGATAAAACCGGTGCTGCGCAAACACGGCAAACTGATTGCGTTCTTCCGGAGCTTCATTTTGAACCGGCCGAGCAGGAGGCGTCTGAAGCAAAGCGGTATTTTACGGGAGAGGGTCTTCGGATGCGATCTGGGCGAGCATCTGCTCAATTCCGGCAACGAAGTACCGATGGTTTTGAAGTGTTGCGCTGAATTCATCGAAACGCATGGAATTGTTGATGGTATCTACAGGTTTGTTGCCTTTTTTATTGATTTTTTGTTTTCTTTTTGTTTCTACAACTTAAAAACAGATAGAAAAACAGAAAAATTGTAATTTCAGGTTGTCTGGCGTGACATCAAACATTCAAAGACTGCGCCATGCCTTCGACGAAGACCGAATTCCCAATCTATACACCGAAGACATCCTGCACGACATCCATTCGGTGGCGTCCCTGCTGAAAATGTACTTCCGGGAGCTGCCGATACCGCTCTGCACGTATCAACTCTACCAGAGTTTCGTGGCAGCGGTGCAGGGATGCAATGCAAGCGCTAGAAACGCAACGGCAGACCGCGAAAGACTGCTGAAGATGCGCGAAACGGTCCAGAAACTGCCGCCGCCGCACTACAGGACGCTGCAGTACTTAACGAAACACCTGGCCGCCATTGCAAGACACGGTCCGCAAACGGGAATGACGACGCGCAACATCGCCATAGTGTGGGCGCCGAATTTGCTGCGCTGCGCCGAACTGGAAGGCGGCGGCGTGGCTGCCCTGCAAGGCGTCGGCGTCCAAGCAGTGGTTACGGAGTTTCTCATTTACTACGCCGATTGGATATTCTGTGATAGTCTTCCGTTGAGCTCTTCGAACGACACTTCTCCGAAGCGTCTGCGCCCCAAGAGCTTAGCGATTTCCTTCCCGACGCGCCTCATTACGCTGGAGGAGGCGCGCAGCAAGCAATACAAAGGTTTCATCGATGTCGGCGGCGGTCCGCAGAGCCTGCCGAAGAAGTACCACACCGTTATCGATTTACCGCTGCGGAAGCGACCGGTGAAGCGGTCCCCGATCGGCTGGAAGACTCTTTTTGGCAAGTCGCGCCAGAGGAAAGTCCTGGATTTAGACATCGACTTGGAAATTACCAACGAAGTTATCAATTCGCTGGATCTGGATGTGGAACTGGAGGAGAAAGGCACTTTGCGCTCGGTGAAATCTGCTGACAGTTTGTCGGAAAGCGATGCTTTGCCGCCGATGAACCCGCTGAGCAAACCGCACGGTCACAACAGATCGGTGTCGCACGATTCCTACTTTGACACCATGCAGAATTCCCTGGAGAATTCGCTGCTGGATTTGAGCGAGATCCAGATGAATTTCGAGCTGGAGGAAGCGGAAATGGGCATCTTCAGCGAGGACGAGTCGTTTGTTAGTTCGCCACGTGTCAAAGGAAGGAAAGTTTATCAGAATTCGCCACGCAAATTGCTCCTGTCGCCGGATTCGGCCTCCAGGAAGCGCACGCGACTAGAAGAACAACTGTCCGATATACAATTCATCGATTGCTGTACGCCGGAGACAACGCAAGCCGTCGTGCATCCGCCGAAGAACAAATCGCCGCGCAATTCGCAACTGGTGGAAACGCCGGAGCCGCAAAGTCCCATCTACAGGCTGCTCGAATCTGCAAGCAGTGCCGATCCAACGCCAGAGGTTATCTACAAGAAACTGCCCGGCAGTCCAGCGTATGAAAACGTGGTGGCCACCATCAGTATTACTTACAAATCGCCGGTGAAGAGCAAAGCTGACGGCGATTACGAGCTGGTGCGCATCGAAGAAGCACAAATTCCGACTTCAGTGGCTGATTTGCCGATTCAGGAGGCGAAGATTGCATCTGTCGAAGAAGTCTTGACTGCCACCTCTATTCTTGAAGTAAACGAAGATTTTGAAGCAGCAGAAGATGAAGATGCAGCTGAAATAGCTGCTGATGTTAAAAAAGAAGTTGCCAAAGATTTACAGCTTGTAGAAGAAGTAGAATTGCAGGAATTAGATGCAGAATTCCTTAGGAAAGGTGAAGAAATTGATGGAAAAGTAGAATTAGATGAATTAGCAGAAGAAGAAGAAGAAGACTTTCCGAAATTAGATACAACACTTAGCGAACTTCTAGATTCTTATGATCAATTAGCGCGGGCTTCCGGTGATTGGAGCTACGAAAACGTCGACGTCACTGTCAATTCCAACAGTCCGAACCAAAAAGCAGAAGCAAAAACTGAAGAAGAACCAGAAGAAATCGAAATTTTGAATGCAGACTACGAAAATGTAACGTTTACAAACAGTTTGGACCTAGAGGAACCATCAAAATTCGAAGATCAAATGCAGGCATCACAAGAAGTGGACGGAACTCCTGGAATTCCACCAGCCGAAGATGTTTACCAACAAGTAAAGTACTTTAGACGTTCGGTGCATGAAATCAACGCTTTGGTGGAATCAGAACAGGAAGAATTTAACATCACCAGCACCAAAGAAAAGGAAAAAGAGGACTCCTTGGAGGACTACACTGAAGATTCCTTGGAAACTGTCAGTTCGACAGTAAAAGCTTTAACTAATAAATTCGAAGGCAAGGAGAAAGTGCGTCCTTCGTTGCCGCCTTGTATCCGCGCAAGAAACCTAAAGAACGCTCCGTCGAAGAGCCTGGACGAAGAGGAGTTCCGTCGTCAGACCAACGGACAATTGCCCAGTTTAACGTGCCGCAGGCAATCGCTAGATGAGGAAACCTTCAACAAGATCAGCACGCTGCCGAAGAGTCTGAACAAGCCGAAGAAAGTACCTGAGGAGTCGGATTTGCTGCACCTGGTGCACGACACCCATCTGAATCTGAACAGGGAGCGCATCGAGAAGTACAAAGAGGAGCGACGCAAGTTTCTCCACGAGAAATACCGGTCGGAATCTTTCAAGGAGAACAAAGACGTTCTGCTTAGTCGTTTGAAGGTTTTCACGAAGAGTGCGGTGCCCAAAGAGGAGAAAGAAGTGGAAGAAGAGACGGCGGTGGCGGTGCCGCAGGGTACCTTTTGCACCAGGCGGAAAAAAGACGATGTCTTTTGCGGTAAAAGGGAGGTTATGGAGAAAATTGAGAAAATGGAAAGCAGTGGTAGCAGGTAATTTAAAATTTAGCATTTTGTGCTGGTTTTTTAATTGCTTTTCTTTGTGTTTTTAATTAGTTGTAGGAGACCGGAGAGGATTTCTCCGTCGTACTGCATCAAAGACATGAAGGCAATATTCGAATCTAAGTCGCAGCCCTAACTGTACATTTTTCTACTATATCGGTTACTACGAAATATTTATTAATTGAATTTTAAATGATAATTAATTGTTTAGTTTTCTCTAGCAGGAAAAAAAAACTCTCTTTTTTAATCTTAATGGTTCTTATTAGAGACCTTAGAGACAATAATATGACTGAAAACTTGTTTTTTATTAATTATTTATTGTCCTTAATTACAAATTAGGTTGTTTTTCTTTCTTAATTTTGTTTTTTGCGCTTTCCTTATTTCTATTTATTTATTATTTATTGATTAAGACCTTTGTTTCCTTGGATTCCTCAGTACCATCTCCTAGGTGACTAGCAAAAGTAACCATAGAAACTTGGAAAACGAATCAATAATTTCGAAATTTGTTATTTATTCGCAGCTGCCATTTGCAATTTGCAAATCAATCAGACTTTCACAGAGTTTTATTAAAGTTTCCAAAAGAAATAAAAAGTTTTAGACTTTTTAAACCCTAAAAAACAGTTTTCCAATTGTAAAGCTTTGCACTGTAAATTTTTTTAAACAAAACTGAAAAAAAACAATGCCTGCTGGAATTGTAAAGTCTTATCGCATAAAACAAGAAAATGCCCAAGATTCCGAAGAGTCAAGACACCCGAAGATGACCAAAGAGTTCATCAAGCAGCACTGCAAAGAGCACAAACTCTACCAGACGCCCTACTTGAACGACGTGCTTTACTTGCACTTTAAGGGCTTCTCCACCATTGAAAACCTGGAGGAGTACACCGGCTTGAAATGTCTTTGGCTGGAGAACAATGGGATTTTGCGAATAAGCGGTCTGGAGAACCAGAGGGACTTGAAGAGTCTCTTTTTGCATTACAATCTCATCAAGAAACTGGAGAATCTGCATGTTTTACCCGAATTGGACACCCTTAACATTTCCCATAACATGGTGAGGAAGATTGAGAATCTCGAGGGGAATAAGAAAATCAACACTTTGAACATGGCCAATAATTATGTGGAAGTCTTGGAGGAGTTTGAACAGTTGGCCAATTACCATTCGCTCTCTGTGGTCGATCTGAGCAATAATCATATCGAAGATCCGCTTATTTTGCAAGTTTTGGCGCAAATGAAGAGCCTGAGGGTGCTGAATTTAATGGGCAATCCTGTTATAAGGAAGATTCCTTCTTATAGGAAGAGCATGATCTTAGCTTGCGTAAGTTTTCATTGTATTTTTTTAGTTTTTATGGAGTTTTAGTTAATTTTGATGACTTTAAATTAAGTTTTACTTAGTATTGATGACTGTAAATGAACTTTTTCTTACTTTTTATGACTTTAAATGAACTTTTTTAAACTTTTACGTAATTTTGATGACTTTAAATTAACTTTTACTTACTTTTAATGACTTAAAATTAACTTTTAATCAATTTCAATAACTTAAAATCACTTTTTACTGAAAATAAAACAAAAAAATTTGCGAATTCCAGAAGGAACTTCGTTACTTAGACGACCGGCCAGTTTTCCCAAAGGACAGAGCTTGTGCAGAGGCCTGGGAACGCGGAGGAACGCAAGAAGAACTTGCCGAAAGACAACGGTGGGCGGAACGCGAGCGCCAAAACATTATGGACAGCGTCCACGGTCTGCTGGCCATCCGGGACAACAACATAAGAAGACGCGCAGAGCTCCAAGGGGAAAACGACCAAGAACTGGGTGATTCAGGGATGGGAACCTCAGTGAACGACAGCGAAAGCGATGTCGATAGCTTCCAAGAAGTTACCAGAGGTGTCTATTGCGAAGAAAGACCGCCACCGGAACAAGAAGCCCAAGAACAGCTTCTGGATCTTGAAAATGTCATTGAAAATCCCGAAAATGGTTCCCACATTGAAGAACTGGATGGTATCAGTGAAAATACAAGCACTTCCGGTTCTGAAGATGGTTTTATGATGGACAGAGAGCCGCAGGTGGATTTCGAAGATTATCGGCAACATATTTTTCAGTTTCCTGCTGAGAATTGTCGCAGGAAACTCGTTGAGGAAATTTCTGAGCCGGAAATTGAAAATGGGGAAGTTTGTGATACTGAAGAGGTGGTAAAAGTTAAAGATGCGGCTGCTGGAGATGCAGAAAATAATGAAAATTGCGAAGGGAATGTTAAAAGTGAGGTGGGAGATGTTTTCAATGAAGAAATCGAAGAGAACTATTGGGGAAATTTGTTTGAAGTGGAAAAAGATGAAGAAGAGGAAGAAGTAATTGCTAAATCTGAAGAATTGTTAACAGTTCATGAAAATGTTGTGAAAATTGCTGAAGAAGAAGCAAAAATTGCAGTTGAGACTGAAAAAGAAGAAATAAATGCTGAAAATAAAGCTAAAAATGAAGAAACCAGTTCTAAAATAGAAGAAAACAACCAAAAAGAAGAAAATAAAGGTAAAAAAGAAGAAAACAAAACTGAAAAACAAGCAAAAGAAGAAGAAAACAAACCAAAAGAAGAAACCAAATCCCAAAATATGGAAAACAAAGCTAAAAACCAAGAAAAACCTGCTGAAAACCCCCAAAACTTTTACAAAACTCCAAAACAAAGCCCCAAATATCTTAAAATGCCAAATTTCGATTCCAGAAAACTCCCTTTGACCCCTCAAGAGTTGAAAATTTTCCAAGAAAAGCGCGAAAATTCCAAAAACAAAACGGTCTCCGAAGAGGAAATCAACAGAGCCATCTCTGCCCTGCAATCCGAACAAGATGAATTCACTGATGATATCCTCGAAGATTTAAAATATCTCTTCGCAGATCATTTCTACTACAACACCTTGGACATGTCTTCTAAACCGATAAAATTCGATCGTTTTGAAGACGACATGGACGAAGATGAAATCCAAGAAGTCATAAGCAGAGCAACCCTAGTGAAAGGTTACCAGTTCTCTTCGGAATCAGACGTTAAAGACGACGATTCTCTGCGTGAAATTCTAAAATTGAAATTGGGAAAACCAAAAGAAACCTTTGTAATGTTAAAAAGCAAAAACCGAAAGTACTTGAGCGACATTCCAGCTGTTATTTCTGCCGATGAAGAGTTTGTAAGGCAGTTATTGGGAAAGCCGTACAATCCTTTGGAGAATTTAAAGGAAAACGAAGAAATAGCAGTGGAAAAAGCAGCAGGAAACTTGGAAAATGAAAATTTGAAAGAAGAAGTTTCACAGGTGGAAAAACAACTAGAAAAAGAGCTGCAAACGGAAGAGAGCAATGCCCAGCTTTGCAAAGAAAAGCTGCAAGCTTTCCGCAGCGACATGCGAAATTTTGTAAAGGATTTAACAGATTTCCAGCGGAATTTCAGCAAAGAAAACCGCAAGTTTCAAGATAACCTAGAAAAAGGCGCTTCGGATTTGAAATCAACGGAAATTCCGCATAAAACTCAGTCTGAAACTACAGAAGACCAGCAGAATATAAAATCTTTACAGGAGACAACACTGGAAGCTAATAAACAAATAAAATGCTCACTGGAAATACAATTAGCGCAAAGCAATTAACAAAGTAATTTTTTGTAATTTGCTTTTGTTTTCATTATTTAACAGTTATAATTAAACATCTACAGTATTTTTATACTTATTTCACTACAATTAAAGTAATTTAAACGATTTAAAACAGCTTTAAACAATTAAATAATGTATTAATTACTTTTAAACAATTAATTAATTAAAAAAATAACGGAAGAAAACTGTAGGGCAGCCATTATGCTGAGCATTTGAATTGCAGTTAGCCAGATGGCGCTAGTAGTGCTCTGACGTCACGATTAGGGGTTTACAATCGTTACTGCAAGGACACCGGCGATTCACGCACCGCACCCAGTGCTTCTGAAGGGCCGTCAGCAGCGTTAAAACTCGGCGAAGAAGACGAGACCAGCAGCTAGAGCTACGTGCAGCAGGTGGAATCGAAAAGCCGTGCAGCAGAAGCAGCCAGCTACAGAAGAAGAAGAAGAAGTGGAAGCAGAGGCAGCCGTTGTGGATGTGTGCAGTGCGGTGGTGTGCGGACGACGGGCGCAATCACGAAGAAGCTACATGTTAGTGTCAGGCGTTGCGATCGACGACAAGCAGCTACGTGCAGCAGCAGCAGCAGCAGCAACAACAAGCCGAGTGTTGTGCACCACCAGGATCCGGATGCATATTTCGTGATTCCGCTCGCCGAGAAGAGTAGTTAGGGCTGTAGAGCACGCACACAGAGGAGGAGAGCCCCCCGGTGTCGCGCTTCCTCTGCGTTTCTGCGTTCAGAATTGCGAAGAAAGCCTAGCGGAGAGCAGCGGTTGAAAAAGGTATACACTGAGAAAAAGAGGTTGTTGCTGGTTTGTGGGGCGCCGCGGCGAAACGACGGCAGTTTGTGTGTGTGTCTGCTGTGCACGGAGAGGCTACTGACAAGCAGAGGAAGAGGAAGAAGAAGAAGAAAGTGCGAGGCTAGTGGATTTCATTAGGTGAGCATCGGAAAAATTTTCTAATTAATTGTAGTGATTGCAAATAGCAAGTGGATCGCAGTTGGCCCCGAGAGGGGCAGGTGCTTTGACAATATGGCCGCCATGGCGATTCCCGCAGCTGTCATTTTCATTTGTTGATTTTTGTTTTCAATTTATTTTCCTTGTTTTTTCCAATTTTCCAATTCCAATCAAGCGATGCAATTAGTAATCAACAATTAAAAAGTTAGTTTTTAAATTCCTTTCATTTTTTTTCTTCACTTGTTGGTTTATAGTGAGTTAATTTTATTTCCGGTTTCCGGTTTTGTTTCAATCAGGAGGGAAACCATTGATTTAGTTGCCAGGCAACCGATTGCAAAATGCTAAATTAATTTTGTTTCTGATTAATTTTTTTAGGGTTCAGCGTTGTGGTGTGCAGTATGAACGAACTGGATTCCTTAAGACAGGAAGCGGAAACATTAAAAAATGCAATCAGAGTGAGTTGTTTTCTTTTTTCTATTAGAATTTATTCATTTGTAGTAATAACTATGTAATTATTTCTTAGTTTAAAGTCAGTAATGACTATTTATTCATTTCGAACATAATAATTACATAGTTATTACTATTAATAAAGCTTTTATGTATTGGTTTATTGTTTATTGGCAGTATTTTAGTAGTAGAAATGCAAAAGATAAGGAAACAATGCTTCCCAAAGGGTCCATTATATTGTATAATGCGTTTGCATGTGTGCTCTGTGCGTGTGAAACGGCATCTCTGTGTGTGCAATGGTGCAAGTGTATAAGTAAGGCAACGAGCCGAGTACTGTTGCTTCTTGAGGTTCGAGGATATAGTATCGTGTTTGCTATGCTATAGCCTCCGTGTATCCTGTGGGGAGAGAAAATCGGGGGCGGCGAGTGCGTGCGGCCGGGCGCAACGTCCGCACGCACCCTGTGTACTACCCTATTGATCCAAGGGTGCGCATTTCATGCACACACACACACAGCACACTCGCAGCAAGAGGACACAAATACAATGATAATATGCTGCTGCCGGTTGCTGTAAACAGTTTTTTTTTTTTTTTTACGGTTTAAATTGATTTAAATTTTCAAAAAAACAAATTAAAGGAAACTGCAATGAAGATAAAAATGCAAACTGTAATATATAAATAAAAGTAAAATGAATGAATTAATTGTTTTTTGTAGGATGCAAGGAAGGCGGCGTGCGATACATCTCTGGTGCAGGCGACGGCCAACCTGGAGCCGATCGGTCGCGTGCAGATGCGCACGCGACGCACCCTCCGCGGCCACCTGGCCAAGATCTACGCGATGCACTGGGGCTCCGACAGTCGGAACCTGGTGAGCGCGTCGCAGGACGGCAAGCTGATCGTCTGGGACAGCCATACCACCAATAAGGTTCACGCGATTCCGCTGCGCTCCTCGTGGGTGATGACCTGTGCGTACGCGCCGTCCGGCAGCTTCGTCGCCTGCGGCGGTCTCGACAACATCTGCTCCATCTACTCGCTGAAGACGCGCGAGGGCAACGTCCGGGTGTCGCGCGAACTGCCCGGACACACCGGCTACCTCTCCTGCTGTCGCTTCCTCGACGATAATCAAATCGTCACCAGTTCCGGCGATATGAGCTGGTAAGAACTACTCACTTTTTTTGCTATGTTTGTTTATAAACAAAAATTTGGTGAATTTGTTTGTGTTAATTGTTTAGCGCCCTGTGGGATATCGAAACTGGCCAACAGACGACGTCGTTTCTGGGGCACACGGGCGACGTGATGTCGCTGTCGTTGTCGCCGGACATGAGGACGTTCGTCTCGGGGGCGTGCGACGCCTCCGCCAAACTCTGGGACATCAGGGAAGGTCTCTGCAAGCAGACTTTTCCCGGACACGAATCCGATATAAATGCTGTCACGGTAATGCCCTCTTCCTGTTCACTTTTTTTTTTACACTTTTTTTAATTACTTTAAATTTTGTTTGTTTCCTAATAATTGGTTTTGTGCCGTAGTTTTTCCCTCACGGTTACGCTTTTGCGACGGGCAGCGACGACGCCACGTGTCGACTGTTCGACGTGCGCGCCGACCAAGAGCTGGCCATGTACAGCCACGACAACATCATCTGCGGCATCACGAGCGTCGCCTTCAGCAAATCCGGACGACTGCTGCTCGCCGGCTACGACGACTTCAACTGCAACGTCTGGGACTCCATGAAGACCGAAAGAGCCGGTTAGTTATCTCTCAGTATTTCCTACTTTTTTTTTTCCCTACAATTAATTTGTTTTCTAAATTTTCATCAGTTAATTTAATTGATTTGATAAATGGTTAATTGATTTGTTTTTGCTTGTGTCTATTGTAGGAATTCTGGCCGGTCACGACAATCGCGTGAGTTGTCTCGGCGTGACGGAAAACGGGATGGCCGTGGGGACCGGCTCGTGGGACAGCTTCCTGCGCATCTGGAATTAAATACCAACAAATTACACAACAAATTGAAAAGAGCAGAGCGCGTTGCCAAAACCGTATATAATTATTCTAGTAAAAACAAAACAAAGAAAAAAGTAACAAAACAAAACAAAACAAAAATATCGATAAATTTCAAATAGAAAAAAACAAAGAAACAAACAATAGAAAAAACAAAGAAGCAAAGAGAAAAAAGAACAGAAGAAAAAAGGACCTCTGTTAAATATTAATATAATATAAATTAAATAATTAATTACTATATGCAACACAAACTGCTAAAAGAAGAGCCATCAAACAGCAGCAGCAACAACAATAACAAAATTACAAGCAAAGAAAAAGAAGGAGAAAACTTTTTAAGCGGAAGTTTCAAGTAACTTTAGGAAGATTATATAATATGAAATTAATATCCCGAAAAACTGAAAACTAAAATCGCGTAAGTACCAAATTATTAATTAATTAATTAATTATATTATATATTATTGCAAGGAAATGCAAAAACATACCGTTGATTAGTTTAAAATTACAAAAACCAAACAAAACAAAACAAAAAACCAAAGAATCCGGTTAGAAGTGAAAAAGAAAAACGATTTTCGTGTTTTCAATTTAATTTTGCTTTGTTTCTAATAGGTAAAAACCAAAAACAACGGACTGTTAATGCATTTACATTATTATCTTATCAAAAACCAAAAAAAAAAAAGGAAAAAAAAATGATACGACAGTCCTGTTGGAAGGCCCTGCCGAACTTACTATTTCGTCGAAACTTTTTAACAAAAGTAAATCAGTAGTGAAAAGCGCGCACATTTACAGCAAATCCAATGAAAAGCAGCGAGAAAATTGCGTGCAAAATTCTGTACATCACTTTTTCTGGTAGTGTTTTGTTCTTTTTTCGTTTTTTTGTTTGTTTTTAATAGCTATTTTCTTTTTGCATTTACAAAAAGGTCTTTTTTCACACGTGTAAAAAGAATACTAGTTTTTCTTTTTAGTTTTCTTCTGATTTTGTTTCTTGTAAAAACCTATTTTATTTTTTACAAAGAAAAATAAGGTATTTTTTTACAAGAAAAGAAGAAAACGGCGTTTTTTTTTTAATGTTTACATTGTTAATAAGTCTTCAAAGTCATGTTTATTTATTGCAATTACTTCAGTAACTGTTTCTCGGACTAATTTTATTCGTTTTTAGCTTAAAAAAAAAACTATGTAGATCTAGTTTTATTATTAATAATTATGTGTAAAAAAAAAAAACAAAACAAAACAAGAAACATCAGAGTAAGTTCAAACATACAATGCGTTTCTTGAAAAATTATTAAAAAATTATAGGTTATAACTTAGTGTGCTATATAGAAGCTACAATTTTAGTTTAAACTTTTAATTAGATTTATTAATTGAAAGTTTAAAAAGTTTAAGAACCATTAAAAAGCAAAAGTTTTAAACAGTTTTAATATATTTTTTTTTTTTTGTAATTAACATTGCTACTAATCATTATTTTTAAAATTTAGTTTTAAAACAAAAAACAAACTTTAGTTTTAAAACCAAAAACAAAAATTTAGTTTTAAAACAAAAATAACCAAAAAATTTAGTTATAAAACTGAAAAAACAAAGTTGACAATTGATGCACGGTTGCGGTGGTGTACAGAACTAATTGCCATAATAAACAAAAGAAAAGAAACAATCGGGGTTGCTAAGCAACGTCTTTTCAACTATCGATTCTTAGAATCGCAGAAGGCGTTGCTCGGTTTTCCTCCTCCGAGTTTAAAGTGTGGGGGCGCGCGCCATCTCTATCTTATATATCTACTAAATTTAATACTATATAAATAAACACATAATGAAGTACAAAAGGAGACCAATTTTCCATTTTAAAAACGATTAATTAATTAAACAATATATTATTATTATTATTAATTAATACGAACACACAAGTGAAAATGCCAGAAGAGCAAAGCGAAGAAAATGCATTTTATTACTTATTATATTATATATAAATAATAAATAAATCGTAACGATAAAATAGCAAAACAAAAAGAGAGAAACATGAGAAAAACCTAATAGCTCCTCGTTCTTTATACCTATCTTATAAATTACATATTAATTATATAAATTACGTCTATTAACTAACTAATTAAGTAATTACTACCGTAAAAATTGAAAAATGAAAACTGCTGACTACTAAAGCAACGCAGCAACTTGCAAAAAACAACAACAACGCAATTTAAATGAATTAACTGGGAAAACGCTGTCAAAATTTAAAAAGTAACAAATGAAGGAAACCAAAGCGAGTATATAATGTTTAATTAATAATTAATTAATTGTATGATAGTTGAAAAAGAAATGAAGGGGTAAAGTAACGAAGACGAACAACAAATTCGAAAGGAATGAATTGACACAACTGCCACTACTAAAAAACAAGTAAAAACAAGTGAAAAAAAAAACACTAATTAAAACTAACAAAAAAAAAACCGTTAAGATATAAAAATAAAAACTGTTGTTGCAGATTCGCTTGATTTTGTGTTAGTTACCTCTATTCATAAAATGCATAACATAAAATACATAATATAAAAAATAAGAGCAATGTATATACTATTATTATAATTATGATTACTATTATCAATTAATTATCATCATTAATTAATAATTAATATGAAAATTTATTATGTGACAAGTACACACTGAATGAATGAACGCTGAAAGAAAAACAACCAACCAACCAACCAAAAACACACTTCTCCATTATCCGCACGGAGATATATTATATAAAATAAAAAAGAAGAGACAAAATAATTAATAAATAAGACACACACGCATTTACCACTACTATACATAACTTACTGCTAATTAACTTTACATATGTAATTTAAATGAAAAACTGAAAGAAACTAGTGAAAACTCAAAATTTATTCACTGGTACAATGCAAAAATGCATTTACATGCCTTTTAGAGACGCGAAACATTGTACTGCTGAATAAAAAGTTCAGCAAAAATTAACCATCGGTATGCACAGAAACATAATACATAAATTGCAAAAGAAAAAATTTGAAAAAAACCACTGGCGTCTTTAAAATTCGCAAAAAATGTAAAAAAACACGAAGAAAAAGTATTGAAAAGTAGGCTTTTAAAGGTTTTAGTGGTGGGAGATGCTAGTAGTACAGGCTGGGGACACTCGAGGCGCTGCACAGAGACCTCGTTCGACCAAATTTACCAAGTTCGCTAACCTAACCTAACAACCGATTGGATGAACTACTGAAACGTGACGCAATAGAGTTCTCTGTGTAGTGCTTGAAGGGCTCATGGGTGTCCCACTTGGCCCACACCCACTATTTTTCTCTCCCACCTCTAATGCTAAAGTTTGTTTTCTGCCGTGGCAACCGTTGCTTAGCATTTGCTATTCGGAATAACAAACCATGCTAACGGAAACAAACAAATAAAGGCAATGCGAAGTGTGACGTCATGAAAGGTGCTTTCTGCTCCTCTAAACTATATACTTTTTGTATGTATAATGTGTCACGAATCAAGGGAAATTATAAATATTTTAAATGAAACACAGCAACAGAAGTAATTTTTAATTAAATTACTTGCTATACAAAAAAAAAAGAAAATGAAAACATTTAAAATACATACAGAACATTATTAATTAATTAAATAAATAACTAAACAAGTACACATAAAAAAATACACACACACAAAACACATATTTAATACTTTTTTACTGCTGTTCTATAAGTACATAATACATAAATAATGTATTTATTAAAAATTATTAATGAAAACAAACAAAACAAAGAAAAAAAAATTGAGGAAGAAGAAACAATTTTTGATGAATGCGAAAAATAATAATTCTATGCTAATTAACGCGACTAACTATCTCTTTTAATGACTTTTAATTAATTAATTAATTGATACGCAATGTAAGGAAATGTAAAGGTAAAGTAAAGTAAAACTAATCACTTTACATTAATTAATTAATCTATTAATAGTAAAAAAAGAAATTTGTTTTTTGTGGTTTTCTGGTTATGTTTAATAATAATTGCAATTATTTAATATTTATTTATATAAAGGGAAAAGCGAAAAATACAGAAATCGGTTTTCCTACTTGTATAGAATTAAAGAAAAAGCTATATTAATCGCTAAAGAAAAAGCAAAAAGAAAAAAGTGGAAATTTGAAATTTCCAATTTTTGAATTTCGCGCGCTAAAAAAAAAGGTTTCGCTTTTCGGCGGGCGGCAAATTCAAAATAAAAAATGCGCAAATACAGCCCGACGGCTTATTTGCAATTTGTAAAAAAGCAAGAAAAGAAAAACAAACAAAGTCTCATCATCTCATCTCTCAAATATAATATTAATATCAATTAATATTATAATTAACTATATATTTAATGTTCACAACACCGCCGCAAATTTTGTTTTTGTTTTTCATAATTTTTAACGTACCAAAAAAAGTAAAAAATGAAATACAACAAATTTTTACACACGAAACTCACACAAAAAAACCAAAAAAAAAATATGTATTATAGTGTTCTCTACTATCGCTCTTTATGTCTCTTTATGCGCTCTCCTCCGCTCTCCTAAACCATTTGTCTCGTCGGTTCTCGTTCTCAATTATCAATTATTATCACACACCTTAAAACTACTAATTAATTAATTACTACAAAGCTGTTGCTGCCATCTACACTCCGTTTCTTTGCTGTGTCGCTTCGCCTGTCAGTCAGTTATCGTTGTTGCCATAGTGACGCGGCAAACACAATTACAAACTTTAACCGAATGAAGCGAAAACAGAGGGAGCCACGGCGAATAAACAGAGCTAGGAAAAACAAGTGCAACAAATAATATACATATAATTAATAAAACACAAACCAAAAAAAAAAGCAAATGAAAAAATAAGAATAGAAAAAAGCTACAATCAGTTGTGTAATTAATTACTTTAAATAACTAATTAATTATGCAATGAATAATTAATTATTTAATTAATTGATTAATCTCGGTATAAGAATTAATTAAATTAACTGATTGAGTGTGATTTATTTCTCTCTCATCGCATTATTATTATTATCTCTATCGTATTTATTAAATTTTAAGGATAAAAACATACCAAAAAAAAAATTAAACAAAATCAAGAAAGAAAACAATTAAATTTAAATGAGAAACAAATAAAAATCCACAATACACACAATACACAAGAGATTATTATATTGTAATAATAATAATAAACAAAAAATACAACTTGTAGTCTATATAAGGAAACCAAACAAAAAAAAACATTATTATATAGATAAAAAAAAGGAAAACAATTTTTTAATCGTTTAAAAAAAATGCGTTGTATGGTTGTATGAATTACTATGATAAAAATAGCAAAACAACTTGTATGTTATATTGTAATGTATCTAACAATAAAAAATAACAATAAGGTAAAACTTTTTTTCGGTTTTTACTTGGAAAAACTAATTTTTTTGGAAAATTTTAAAGTTTTTTAAGAAGTTTTCTATGCTGAAACTTTGCAGAAACCGCAACAGAGGTCTCTGCAGTATTTAAACATCAAGTTGTAGCTATTTAACAATACAGAACTCTGTTTACCTTAACTTTACTTGGATTTTGTTCAGTAGATGGCACAAGTAATGCGTTTTTATTAGGAAAACTGTAAAAACAACAGTAATTAATGGTTTTTATGGGTAGATTTCACAAATTTTGTGTTTTTTAAATGAGATTTAGTATTTAAAGCAGTTTTTTAGAAGTTTTAGGCGGTAGAAATGGTTTAAAAGGGAAATTCCTTTGTTTGTATCGAAAGCAACTGAGGACAAAGAGCTGCAGATCCGGTTTCTCTGCGTGTGAATTGTGAATGCCGATCAATGTAAAGGCGGTTCAGAAAACCGCCTAGCATTTCGTTTGATTGGTCGAAATGCAGCTGGCGGATCTTCAGTTCTATTTCTCCCTTTTACTTATTCGAAATTTCCTCACCAATTTTCCACTGTTAATAACTTGAGAATGGTTTGTTTTTTTGCAAAAAGGAAAACTGTTGCTGGAAGTACAGCAAAAGGACAGCTAGTATTGTAAATTTCAGCAATTTAGGTTTGAAATTTTAAAAGTTGTTTGCAAATTAATGTTGCGCTTTGTTTGATATTTTGTTTTTGCAATTTTTAAGGGTAGTTTTCAGTGATTTTTATTAATTTTTCCTTTTTTAGATAACTAAAATGAACTTTCTTCTTTTTTGAGTTTTATTTTTCTTCAGTTTTAAGTTTCATTTGTTTAAATTTTGATTTTTTAATTGCTTTTTTAAATATATTTTTTGGTAATTTTTAGGTTGGTACCAGTGGTGACGCTATGAATTCCAAGATGGTGGCCTTCAATTAGTACAGTCAGTGTTTAGCTGAGTAATTAGAAGATTTCACTTAATTAAAAGTAGTGGCAGTGTTTAATTTCACTGGAAAATCAATCTACAAGAAGTTATCTAAGTGTTTCGACAAGATTTCACTTGGAGGCGAGTTGCTGCTGTTTGTAATCTTCATGGAAACTTCAGTGTTCGGTAAGACATACTTGATTACTTGTTTTTTGCTTTAATTTTACAATTTCCGACTGTCTCAAGTTAAAATTCATACTTTTAAGCTTTCGCAATCATATTGTACTATAGTTTTACATATAATTCGTTAGTCTATGTACATTTTCAAAGCATTTTCATCAATTTAATTAATTAATTCCTGATTTAGTAACTTTGGGACTTTTTAGTAACATTTTTGGTAACTTTCAGGTTGGTACCAGTGGCGACGCCCTGCTGGAATCCAAGATGGCCGCTCAGCTAGTGCGCTAGTGCACAACATCAGTGTATCGTCGAGTAATTAAAAGACTTAAGTTAATTAAAAAAAGTGCCTTCATCTAATTTCACTGGAAGATCAATCTACAAGATGTCTTCGAGGTGTTACACCAGGATTTCACGTGGAGCCTAGTGTCTACTGATTGCAATCTTCATGCCAACTGCTGCTGCATACAAGGTCAGTTTTTCCACTGCTTTTTTTATGTTTTTTTTTGCTTTTTTCTAAAGATTTCCACATGATGCAATTACAAAAATGCAAGATTACACTTTATTTTTCAACAATCAATAAATTTTTTATGTTTCATTTTTTATAATAAACTCATAAACATGAAAAATCAAAAGTGAGGTTATGTTCACATTGCAACTTTGGCTTAAAAGTGGTAACATTATTGCTTTAAAGCTATTTTTCGATGCTTTTGATTAAAAGTTTTAAGAAATAACTAACTTTTCAATGAATAATTACTACTTACTGTGTTTTTACATCGAATCACTTGTAGCAAAGATATTGTTGAAGTCCTGTAATTGGGAAAAACAAAGAAAAACCTCTGAAAATCCACAAAAAAGTGATAAAAATGACGACAAATTGAGTACTTCAAATATAAAAAATTATATTAATCTTCTGTTTTGTGTCTTGCCACTTTTATACAATACAAAAATCTTCGAAATTTACATACACAGAGCTTATTTACACATACCTTATATGTATTTTGTTTGTTTTCTTTGTTTTTAGCCACTAATTAATCGTATAATGAACAAAATTAATTACCTTCTGACACAATAGATACTTAAAAAATAATTAACAAACAATTTCGAATGATAATAGCAATTAATAATAATAGTAAATGGAAAAAAGTATGGCGCAAAATTCGAAAAAATTCAAAACAATTAGTAGACCCATCAAAAGTTCCTTCAAAGTAATGACAATTTGATTAGAATTAATCAATTCTTGTAAAAACGAATCACATTTACTTGTTTCCAAAAAAGAAAAACAAAAAAGAACTTTTTTTAAGCAAAAAACGAACTTTTTACGGGAAAACAAAGGAACAAAAAGTAATCAACGAATCGCAACTGAACGCAAATGCTTTCGTCAATTGTCCTTAACGTTTCCCACCGGCGCCTTACCGTTCTTATTGGCGTTGTTGTTATTGTTACCTGATGGACTGTTGCTGGCATTCAAGGTATCCCTGAGGAACTTCTCGTACTGCGCCAAAGCGTTGGTGGTAGTTGAAGCGGCAGCAGAAGCCGCACCATTAGCAATGCCACTGGCAGCAGCAGCAGCAGCTACAACATTACTGCCAAACCAGTTCTGTCTTTGCTGCTGCTGTTGCTGTTGCTGCTGCTGCTGCATTTCCAATTGTTTCAAAATGATGGCTTGCTGCATCGCGGCCAGATTCATTGGGGCGGCAGCTGCCGCCGGCCGCAAAAACGACGGGAAATTAATGCTGGCGCTCAGCTGCGCCAAATTCTGTATATTGTACTTTTCCTGCAGCTTCTTCAAGTCCAAAGCTTGCGGCATTGGTTTCTTTGCTTCTGCTAAATTCGGTTTTTCCACCGGTTTCTTGCAATCTTCTTCCCCATCAGCAGTCTTCACCGGCGATTTCTCGTCTTTTGTTTTCGGGGATTTCTTCTTTGAGTCCACTTTTTTCGCATTCGGCGAAAGCGAAGGAGTTTTCGAAGCTTCCGGTTTCTGTTGGCTCACGGAAACCGAATAGCTGACACCTAACGTCTTCGACTGCAAGTTCTTTAAGGTGTCCACTTTTTGCTGCTGCTGCTGCTGTTGGTGATGATGATGACTCGGGGGTGGCAAACGCGGAATGGCAACTTTTCCCTGCGAATTCACGTGCAAAGACGGCACGGTTTTCCCTTCGTTTTTCGTTTTCTTGCAGATTAACTGCGAGGCAATTTCCAGCAAGTTGTTTCTTTTTGTGGAAACACTTTTCTCTGTTTGATTCAACGGCGATGGCTTATCCAGAAGGGAATTTTGAGTTCTCAAGCCGTTGTTTTTCACGGGAGCCGTTGGTATTTTCGGTAGATTCGGATGGATTCCCGGTTTCGGTTGCTCTTCTTCTTTATTAGCAGTTTCTTTAGTTGCAGCAACATTATTTGCTGCTTGGGGGGTTTCCTTGTCGGGTAATTTGAGGATTTCGATGTGGTTGATGACGGGTTTGCTGACTGCCGAAGTGGTTTCGCGATCGGCCGCTTCGTTAACGCAAGTGATCGATAAACTGGACGGAATCTTGCAAGTGTTCAGCAGACTCTTCAAATTCGGCTCCTCCAATTTCTTCTTTTCCGGCGAAGAAATCGCTGATTTAGTTTCTTCTTCTTCCACTTCTTGTTTTAACTGCTGTTTAGACACTTCTTTTTTATTCAGTTTATTTAGTAAATTCGCCGATAAACTGCCCGTTTCCTTAGTCTTCTTAGTAATTTCTTCAGTTTTCACTTCACTGCCATCCGCTGGGGAAATTTGAAGATCAACTTTAAGTTTCTTTGAATTTGAATTCACAAAATCCGTTGTTTCCAATTTGCGTTTGCCTTGCACTTCACCGCTGCAACTGCTGGGAGTCAATTCGATGCACTTTAGGAACTTTTCTTTTTCGTTATTCGTTTCGTTTTCTTTGGTTTTCACTTCTTTTAACGCTTTTCCGCCACCGTCTGCAGCACTTTTGTTAAATCGTTGCACTGTCGGTACTACGCTGGCAGCACTTAATTTCTTATTACCAGCAGCAGCAACAGCAGCAGAAGAATTGTTTGAAAGAAAACTGTTTTTCAAATGCGACACCTTGAGCAACGATCGCGGATTCGGCGGCGGCGGCGGCGGCATTGTTTTGCTTATGGAATTCGCACTCAGGTTGAAACAAACACTTTTCGGTTTTTTAACACTGGTATTGACTGGTGGTATTGGCGTTGGCGGTCTTTGTAAACTTTTCACCGGCTTTTCTTTGCTGCTGTTGTTGGCGTTGTCGCTGGTGTTTTTCCCTGTCGGTTGAATTGGGGATGATGTTGGCGGATTTGAGGTGGCTGTTTGAAGAAGCGGTTGCTTGGAGATGGTGGTCGCAGATGATGGTAGATGGAGCGGAAGTGTTGGCTCCAGATAATCGAAGCGGTCTTTCACTATCTTCAGGTCCGTTATGCGGAAGAAGAACTTCATTGGTTCGTTCTGCAGAAGATTTCAAAGACATACAGTATAGAGAGGGTTCTTTAAGGAGCAAAACATTTTTCTTCCGTTTATTTGTTCGTTTCTTTTTTCTTCGTAATGTACAAACACTTTGATTTTGTGTCTTTTCAATTTGGAGTTTTAGTTTATTCGAAAACGAAGAATTAAAACACGAAAAAAGTAAAGAGAAAACATAAAAAAAGAAAAAGTAAAAGGGAGAAGAAGAAAGAAAGAAAAAATAAAGAAGACTTACCCTTTTCCAAGAATAAATGTAAGCGATATCGATCAGCGTGTAGTGATCGGGCAGAGGGACTCGTTTGTATAATATATCGATCTGTTAAAATTCCAAAATAATCAATTAAAATTAATTAATTTTCAATTATTTCAATGTTTTTTATTCAACTATTAAATGTTTTCTATTATTTTTTCCTTTTTAATAATTACAAAACATTTTTTAACTTATAAAAAAGTTTTGTTTTGTTAAAAAAAAAACAGTTCTAATTAATAAAAAGAAAAATTTAATAATTTATTAAAATTTAAATTACTTAAAAAGCTAGCAAAAAATGAAAATTAAAGCAGTAAAAACTTACGTGGAATCGATTAGTGTCGACGTTGTACTTCTTAGCGACGAATTTCTTAAGAACATCGACGCGACACATGCCGGGGCAGAGTAGAAACCGTTTAATGTCTTTAACGGAAGCAGTTTGGCCGGCCGCCGTGGCGGCGGTTTCAATTGCGGAACCATTGGGGGCGGCGTTTACATTCGGCGCGGTGTTTTCTATATTGTTGTTGTTGTTGTTGCTATTGCTTAAGAACAGTATGGCTCCGGGACTCGAATCATCGCTATTTTTTATTTTTTGTTTGAATAAAAAATTTAAATTACTTTTTGTTTTCCTTTTTATTTATTTAAATTTTAATATTTTTCAACTTTGACACCCTGTATCTTCTAACCTAAGGGTTGTACAAGAAAAAGTTATTTAAATAAATTGTAGAAAATTTAATTCTCTATAGGATAGACATTATTTAGATTTTTTTTCGAAATTTTAATTTTTCGAAAATTCCCAAAAAATTACCGATTTTTTTCGAAAAATTAAAAATTGTCCGATTTGGACTAAACTTTCTAAACTTGTAGATAATAATGAGAGAAGCATTTTATCTAAGTAAACTTTTTTGATTACACTTCTAGTTTTTCCTGGAAAAAACTTAACATGTTTTTGTTTTCCAAAAAAGTGATTTTCTTCAAACTTTCTTTTATATTTTTCACAAACTTTGAAATATTTTAAAACTTTTTGTTTGTTTGGGAAGAGGAATAGTTGCTTTATCAGAAGCAAAAAAGATCATTTAAAAAATCTAATTCTTAAGAGTAGTTTTGGTGTCCTAAAGTTGACCAATTTTTTTAACTTTTTTAACATTTTTCAACTTTAACGCCCTGTATCTTTTAAACTAAGGGTCTTACAACAAAAAGTTATTTAAATAAATTGTAGAGAATTTAATTCTCTATAGGATAGGCGTTAATTAGATTTTTTTTTCGTAAATTTAATTTTTCGAAAACTCCCAAAAAATTACCGATTTTTTTCGAAAAATTAAAAATTGTCCGATTTGGATTAAACTTTCTAAACTTGTAGATAATAATGAGAGAAGCATTTTATCTAAGTAAACTTTTTTGATTACACTTCTAGTTTTTTCAGGAAAAAACTGAACATGTTTTTGTTTTCCAAAAACTCGATTTTCTTCCAACTTTCTGTTATATTTTTCACAAACTTCGAAATATTTTAAAACTTTTTATTTGTTTAGGAAGAGGAATAGTTACTTTGTCAGAAGCAAGAAAGATCATTTTAAAAATCTAATTTTTAAGGGTAGTTTTGGTGTCCTAAAGTTGACCAATTTTTCTAACTTTTTAAATATTTTTCCACTTTGACACCCTGTATCTTTTAAACTAAGGGTCGTACAATAAAAAGTTATTTAAATAAATTGTAGATAATTTAATTCTCTATAGGATAGGCGTTAATTAGACCTTTTTTTCGAAAATTATTTTTTTCGAAAATTACCCAAAAATACGATTTTTTTCGAAAAATTAAAAATTGTCCGATTTGGATTTAACTTTCTAAACTTGTAGATAATAATGAGAGAAGCATTTTATCTAAGTAAACTTTTTTGATTACACTTCTAGTTTTCCCAGGAAAAAACTGAACATGTTTTTGTTTTCCAAAATAGTGATTTTCTTCCAACTTTCTGTTATATTTTTTACAAGCCTCGAAATATTTTAAAACTTTTTATTTGTTTAGGAAGAGGAATAGTTGCTTTGTCAGAAGCAAGAAAGATAATTTATTAAATCCAATTTTTAAGGGTGGTTTTGGTGTCCTAAAGTTGACCAATTTTTCTAACTTTTTAAATACTTTTCCACTTTGACACCCTGTATCTTTTAAACTAAGGGTCTTACAATAAAAAGTTATTTAAATAAATTGTAGATAATTTAATTCTCTATAGGATACTAGTTTTAAATGAGAAAATACGAAAAAATAATTTTTCGAAAATTTTCAAAAAAAATCAAGAATTTTACGGAAATTTAAAAATCGTCCGATTTTAATCAAACTTTCCAGACTTGTTGATAATAATAAAAGGAACATTTTATTTAAGTAACATTTTTTAATTACACTTTTAGTTTGGTCTGGAAAAAAGTTAATGTGTTTTTCTTAAAAAAAAAAGCGATTTTCTTCAAACTTTCTTCTGTACTTTTAAGAAAGTTTTAAATATTTTAAAACTTTTTATATGTTTCAAAAAGGGAATAGTTGCTTTAGCAGAAGCAAATGTGAATATTGAAAGAAGTAAATTTTTAAGGGTAGTTTTGGTTGACTAAAGTTTTTAATATAAATTTTTCAACCCTTAAAATGTTTTCAACTTCAACACCCTGTAACTTTTAAATTAAGAGACATGTCGCATAAAGTTATTTAAATAAAATGCAGATAATTTAATATTCAATGTGAGAATAAAACGTTATGTAATAATAATAATGGTTAGAATTGCGTCTTTTAAAAGCCGGAAGAGCGAACAGTTGTGGGGGTGGCGTGCAATGTCCGAAAGGCATTTTTATTCTTTCTACAATATACCCGCGTACTAATGCTAAAGTAATGCATAGTATACAGGGGGGAAGTTCAAGTTGTTTCTTTCTGCACCACAGTGGAAACAGTGGAAAATAAAGAGAAACGCAGCAGCGAAAGAAGCGACAAAACACACATGCACCCACACATACATATACACACAACAGAGTGACGCACAAAGAGAAATATGTCCTCTAGTATAGATGCAGAAATACACATACACACATACACATACATACATGCAGAGACACAAATACATGGACAGACAGCAGAGCAGCAAGCAGCAGGCAGACAGGACGAAGAACAGAAAGTACGCGACGCAGATATACCGTAAATGTGCAGAAGAAAGAGAAAGAAAGTGGCGAGAGAAAGAGTGGAAAATGAGGTTATAGAAAGGGATGGAAAGCAGTGCGCCTCCAAAATCGATATCGTCTATAAATAATGCACCGACGCGCATACTTTGGACGCGACACATGCAACTACTGCTCTCTCTTTCTCATTTTGTAATTTTGTATGTACAATATACATCAAACTATACATATACATAACTAGCAACTTAGAGCATACATAAAATATAATAAATATCATTGAGAAATTAGTTTTCAGTTGCAGAATTGCAGAAAAAGAAATGTCACTCGTTCAAATCACTTTCGCATCGCGTTTCCCCCCTTTTAACTTCTTAATTTTTTATTATTATTTTTTCAATAAAAATTGCAATTATGAAAAATATATATTAAAAAAAAAGTAAGTACCTTATGTACTCCAAGCACAAGCTGATGGTTTCCTGTGCGTTAAAGATGGTCCTCTCGGTGTCTTCGCCGCGTTGCTCCGGACTGACCGTTGCCGCCTCCTTGGGCCGATGCCGGTAGAATTCGCGGCGGCGTTTCATCTCGTTTAGGAACAACTCGGGCACCAGTTTGTAAACTATGTCTTGTAGAGTTTTGTCTAATCTACATTACCAGGTTATTTAATTTTTTAATTGTTTTATAACAGTTGAAAAAGAAGTGAGTTCTTACTTTAAATTCGGTTTGGCTTTATTGATAACTACTTCGCAGACAGGACAATGACTGTTTTCCTGCAGGAACTTAATGATGCAACTTCTGCAAACTGTAAAACGGTTGTCGTAATTAGAAAAGGTAGTAAAAAAAGTTGTTAGAAATTGGAAAACATTCAAAGAAATTATACTTTTCAATGCTAATTGAAAAGAAAATTCGGTTTTTAGGTTGATTTTTGTTGTTAGATTTCAGTTGACGTGGTTTAGCTACTTGAAAAACGTGGTTTTGTTCAGTTAAAATCATTATTTGTTAAGTAGGGTTGTTTTAAAAGACGTGGTTTGCTTTAAAGCACCGTGGTTTGCTTTAAAGTACCGTGGTTTGGTTGTATAACGTGGTTTTTATCACTTAAAATGATTGGTTGCTAAGTAAATTTGTTATAAAAGGCGTGGTTTGTTTAAAACCACGTGGTTTACTTCATATAGCGTGGTTTTCATCCCCTAAAATGATTCGATTACTAAGAAAAATTGAGATAAAGGACGTTTTTAAGATAAATCCGCGAGGTTTACTTTATATAACGTGGTTTTTATCACTTAAAATGATTGGTTGCTAAGTAAATTTGTTATAAAAGGCGTGGTTTATTTAAAACCATGCGGTTTACTTCATATAGCATGGTTTTTATCACTTAAAATGATTGATTGCTAAGCAAATCTGTTATAAAAAGCGTGCTTTGCATAAAACCACGTGGTTCATTTCATATATCGCGTGGTTGATATCCTTTCAAATGATTGGTTCACTGTAAAAACGTGGTTTGCTTCAATTAAAACCATTGGTTGCTAAGCAAATTTGTTACAAAAGGCGTGGTTTGATAAAAACCCCGTGGTTTTACTTCATTTTACTTTATATCGCGTGGTTTTGCCTTACAGAAGAAGTATTTTACTTCAAAACAATATAAAAAAACGTGGTTCACTTCATAACTTAATTATTTTTTTAATTTCCAAGGTATATTACGTTGAAAAGAAACCACCCCTTCTTGTAAGACATTCCTAAGCAACTTTAAAATTCAATTAAACACTTTTAAATTCATCAAACACATAAAAAAACAATAAACAAAACAACAAAAAAACAAAACGTAAACTTACAAGAATGCAAGCATTCCGATATGGTTGTGACGTCAATCAGGTACCCTTTGCAAAGATGGCACGTGAGATGCGGATTGATTTCGCGCAATTTGATTTTCGCGCCGACTTGTTGCAGCATCCCCTTCGCTGTAGCCGTAGCTGTAGCTGGCGGCGGCTGCTGCTGCTGCTGCTGCTGCTGCTGCTGCATTCCATTATTAAGCGTCGCGACGCTGCCAATAACACTAGCTGCCGTATTATTACTACTATTGCGCGCGTGCTTCTTCACCATTTTACCACTACCGTTATTACTGTTACTAGTATTGTTATTGTTTATGATTTGTTGTTTGCACTTGATCTTCCTATGATGATGATGATGATGATGATTGTTATTTTGATGCTGCTGCTGATGCTGATGATGGTGTTGCTGCTGTCGATGATTCGACGGCTGATGATTGACGGCGGCTGCTTGCGCCGGCTTATTACAATGTCCTTCCATATTGGTCATCTATAAATTACAAATTTACAAATGAATTAATTGTTTTCGTTAGTTTTGCACACGTTTTTCAAAACATATATAGCAGGCAGCAAAAGCGGAAGTTTGAATGTTTAAAGAGTTAAAATTTGGCGCGAAATTCAAAAATTATATGCTGTTCATATGCATCAGTTTTACATAGAGTACAAATATGTAGTATATATTGATAAGAAATCAATTTCGTGCGTTTACGTTCGACGGCGCCCGTCGTCGTCGTTTCTCTATCTCCATCTCTATCTATATGTATTGCTATACTGTATATATAGATATATATAGTCTGTACCACCACTAACTAGTAGGTACACGTTGTCTGTCTCGTTTTTTCGCCACCCAAACCTCTGCTGCGGTTTCTCCGTTGCACCCATCGCGGGTTTGCTTTTGCGCTCTCTCTCTCTCTTTCTGCCTGCTTCTACTGCCTCTGCCTCTCTCTCTGTTTGTGTGTGTGTGTGTGTGTGTGTGTGTGTGTTGTGTTTTATACTACAGACAGCACACAGAGAGAGAATACATGCACAGTCAGAAACGTTTTCTCGTTTCGTTGCTCGTTGCCGCTCGTTCGTTGGAAACGAACACGACGAACGGCAATTACCTTATATATTTTCGACGAGCCGAAAGTACATAAGGCGGTAGTCGTTAATAACACACTCCAAAACGCACCAACACACTTTCACACACACACATACATACAGATGCAGCATACAGAAATATAATATATAAACAGTAAGCAAAAAGCTTAATTTCTCTACATAACATGCAATATTCAGTACATAACAGAGTATATAATATAATGTAAAAAAAAAACAGTATTTACTTACTTTCGTTTCCACTGTTGCTGCTCTTTCTCCACCACTTTTAAATCAACTTTACTAATCAATTAAATTTAAAAGTTGCTCATTATTTTATATATTATGTAATATAAGTAAATAAGCACAAAAAAAGGAAAAAATACAGCAGCAGTTGGATTAAATAGAGAAGACTGCCGAGACGTGTAAATGCTGTCCCAAAGTGTCGTTACTATGGAAACGGCGCACTAACCTCTTCGCGGGCGGCCGGCATTGCTTCTTCTTCGGCTTCGGCATCGGCATTGGCAGCAGCAGCAGCAGCATTAGCAGCTTCTTCAGCAAAAACCGGCATTTCCGCACGCGTGCAATGCAATTTTTTTTTTTTTTTTTTTTAATCGTTTACACCACTATTTTGCAACTGCGCGAAAATTTATTAAATGCGATGAAAGTAAATGCGTTGTTGCGAGTGTGTCGAAAATGGATGAAAACGAAGGAAGGAGACGACGGCGGTGCGATCGCTCGTGGCGCAGCGCTAACGACAGACTGCTGGCTCACTGGCGCTGCTGCTTTTAGGTTTTGGTACACATACATAGACACAGGCCACAGACACAGAGCCAAGCGCAACGCTTTTCGTTTCGCCTCGATATGTATGAGTAGTAGATGTGTCTACCCTGTATATTTGTGTGTGTGTGTGTGTGTGTGTGCTTGCCATGAGTCGTCAAGAGAGTGCGTCTCTGTTGTTCTCCCACTGCTTGCAATCTTTGCGCTCTCTGTCGGCACTATGTGGAGGAAGAACGGTGTGTGTGTGTGTATTTCCAGCAAAATGTAAATAAGGGTCTTATGTACTGCTATACAACGCAACGCAAACAGAGAGCAGAGCCGAGCATACGAGGTGTATATAATGTTTCGGTCGGTGGTGGTGTAGAGTTCTCTTGCTGTGTGTACGGCGAAAGAGAGAGTCCCCTTATGTATTACTTCGGTCTCTTTGGGCTCTCTTTATGCCGAACACAGAACTTGAAGAGGTGCTTTTTTTTATTTTTGGTAAATTTTCAGTTACTTTGAAAACTGTCAATTAATTTTTTGATTAATTAAACTTTTAAAACTTGAAAAAAGAGTTTCAATTGATAATTTTAAACAATTTTCAAGTTTTTTTTAATTTTCTTCTTAGGAAAGAAAGAATCTTAAGAAAGAAGAATTTTTTAAGAGAAATGAAGAAATTTTTTTTTTTGAATATACAGGGTATGGCAGTAAAATACAACAGGAAAACAGCAAAAAATTGTTTTATTATTTAATTATTACCAATAAAAATTAAAACCGGAAAACAGGAAGTAAAAGAAAGAAAACAAATTAAATCAATTAAAAAAGTAAACAGGAAAATGAAAATAAATGAAAAACTAAACAGAAAAACACAGATGAAAAATAATAATAAAAAGAGCGGAAAAAAAGCAGAAAAAAGAAAAGAAAAGAAGTGCATTTAAAGAGTGCAGAATTACAAGAAGTAAATAGGCCTTCGTCAGCAGCAGCAGGAGCAGCAACAGCAACAGCAACAGCAACAGCAGAAGCAGAGCAGCAGCTAAAGCAAAAGCAAAAGCAACTAAAGCAGCAAGCAGGCAGCAGCAGCAGCAGCTCTTTTTCCCTTTTCCCATTCCGAAAACCAGCTGCTCGCTCTCTTCGTCGGCTTATTCCGTTTATTATATTACTGCCACAACCACACTGGCAACCTTACCTCTGTATACACTAAATACATACAGAGTACAATACATTGAAACTCGTACAGTACATACGCATCAACAGTATGTGTATTGTATATACAACAAAGCCCGTATATTTCCTTTTTTACTTTTCAAAAATGATTATTACCTCTTTCTCTGTTACTCCTCCATGTTTCTGTAATATCGGTAATATGGAATTGGAATACTACTCGCGCATACTGTGTGCATACTGCATTCGTATAGCATATATGGAACTATTGCTATAGCCATAGAGAGTATTTAAAGAGCTGTCTCTGTATATATTGGTAGTAAGTAGTGAGTGCCTCAATACTGCTGCTGCTGCCTTTCCCTCGTCTCCGCCGCCGCCGCTCCCCTTCCGCAGCACTCCTAGTGCGTCCTTATGTACTTTGCCATATATATATAGCATATAGCATATAGCTATAGCTAAGCATGTAGAGCTGCTGAGAGCACACTATACGGCTCCGGCTCTCCTCGTTCACTCGCACACTCGTTTACTCGTTTACTCGCTCGTTATGTGTTACGTCCTCGCATTAGGTACATAGAGAATAGACATAGCACAGGACATACATTACCACTACGTTGCTAGCACCGTTCGTTCGCTATACTTCTAGCTTCTAGTACTTCTACAGTTCTACTAACTACTAATACTATGAAGTCTCTATGCAATTGTAATTCTATGTACTCGTATTTCATATCTATGCATTGCGTTATTTCGTATTGGACTTTGAATATTTGAATATTTGATAGATCACTTTTAGTTTTTACTATTTAATTAATATATAATATATACATATTACATATTACATATTTCTTCTCTATATTATATAGTATATAATGTGTTTCAATGTATGTGTTTGTAATGTTTGTATGTATGTATGTGTTGGTGTAGTTGTATATTGGTAAGATGGTAAGAGAGTGCCGCTGCCGTTGCTTCGTTGCACTTATATTTAGCGCACTTGCCACACAACGCACTACTCTCGTGGTTCGCTTCATTTCATCGTTGTGTGGTGCGAGTACTGTAGGTACTCTCTGTATATTTATTATTTTTGTTTTTGCTTTTGCTTTTTCCTTGGTTTTGCCTCCTTTAACCGAGTGGCGAGTGGTTTTAGTTGCTGATGCTGCTGCTGCTGCTGCTGCTGCTGCTGATATTTTCCACATAGGACATTGCACATTATATACGACAGTACGAGTATAGTGTAGATTAGATGGATTAGAAGGGTAAAGGAAAGCTGTGAAAGGGTTTTTTTTCGTGTTTTTTGGGGATTTTTTATTGATTTTTTTTTTCTATAAAATTGAATTAAGTGAAATTTATGTGGAGGCGCCGGTCTAGTAATTGCCTTATTGCTGTTTATATTGATATTTTTTTCTTCTTCTTTTTTCCCCTTTTTTATATATAGTTTTTTCTTCTTTTTATATTGTTTTTTATCGTTAAAATGTCAGAAATTTTACTTATTGTCAGCATTGACAGATTGTAAATAAAGCATACTTTACTTACTTATATTGTTTTTTAAAGTTTTAAAGTAAGGGTAAAAGAAGAAATGAATAATATGCTATTTTTTTTTTCTTAGATTTTCAATGTTTTAAAGTTTAAATCATTTAAATATCCAAAGGGTAAATAAGTTTCGGACATTTCTGAATTTTTTTTTTAGAGGTTTTCGTCGAAAATTATTAATTAAAAGACTTCTTTTTAAATTAATTACAAATTTTCTATAGTTTCTACAGTTTGCTTTCTTACTGAAAAATTTAATAAAAGATGAATGTAATTTAAATTAAATTTAATTAATTAATTGTAATGATTCATTTACCTTTGGTTCTTACTGCAAATTATTCAAGTTTTCTATGTCATAGTTATTTCTTACTTGCTTTGCATTTCTTTTAACTTTTATAAGAATTTTTCAAATTTCTTAATCTCTGACATTTGACATTTATTTTTGATTTTTTTTTTCCATTTTTTCCCTAAGTTTTTCCAAATTTCCTAACCTTGTTTTTTGCATTTTACTGTTTCGTTGTTTTTGTAATATTGTTTTTTAGAGTTGCTAAAGTTACCATACTTTTTAATTTAACTTTATTTGAAGTTTTATTCATTCAGTGATAACGATGCATTAAAAGATTACAAGTTATATTGAAAGCTTTATAAAATGTCTAGTTTTACAATTTACTTTATAACTATAAAGAAAGTTCATAATAAGTTTAACATTTTATTTAATAAATAAATAAATAAACTTGAAAAGGAAAACAAAACCAAAAATACTATAGGAAAATTGAGTTGTTTTTTTTTTTTGTAAAAAACAACCCCTAAATAAATATGATTACAATAAATACTGTTAAAATTGTTACCACAATTAACATTATTAAACAATTTCAATTACAATTAAAAATATTCAAATATTCAAATTAATAATTAGTAATAAATAAGAAGGAAACAAAAATTTCTTTTTTTTTTCAATTAATTTCTTTTTCCTGTAAAGAAAAAAAAAAACAATTAATGCGATATATCGAAAGAATAAAATTATATCAACAGGTAATCTGTATAGTATATCGATGCGTGAAAAGTGAGAAAAATGAAAAAAAAAAAAAAAAAAACTAAATAAAGTGAGATGATAGAAGAAAGTACTGAAAGCGCCACACGCGAAAGATGAGATCATCGTTTAAGACTACAGACTGTTATAGACTGTCTGTACATATAGTATACACCCCCGCTCTCAGTGATTCTCTCAGCTCTCAGCTCCTCAACCTCATCTCTCATCTCATCCCAGTTTCATTCATCTGAGCTGAGGTCTGAACTGATGCTGCTGCTGCCCAGTTCAGCAGTAAAGACAGCATCCCTATATGCTGCCACCTGTTGCGAATCCTTTATGTACACATTGCTCATAACTTTCTTATTTTTTTATTTTAATTCTTATTCTTTATTTTATTTTTCTTGTCTTTAATTAACTTTATTTTATTTTGCTTTACTTTACCTTACTTTTTTTTTTAATTTAATTTTAATTTGAAATTTAAAATTTATTATTTTGTTATTTAAATTTTAATAGCTTTCTTCTGATGAAAGATTAAAAAAGAGGTGGTCTTATTTTGATTTTAACAATATTTTCTACATAAATAAATAAATAAATAAAAAGTTTTTTATTTCAATTTTATTTGATTTCTTTACTGAAAATTTAAAAAAAAGTTTTCTAATTTGAATTTTAATAATATTTTTCTAAATAAATTTAAAAAATAGTATCTGAATTTAAATTACAATACCGTTTTTCTCTGAAAAAAAAAAAAAAAAAAAAATCATCCCTTGAGGGTGACGAATGCAGGTGGATGCCCAGTATGATGTGCAAAGTGAAAGAGTTTTTTTTTTATATAGGGGGGGATGCAAATCAAAAACACACAAAAACACATAGGTACAATTACCAACGCAGAGAAAATGCAGAAAACATCTTCAACATACACATATAGAAAGAAACAAAGCTAGACATATAAAATATAATAAATACAGGGTGATGCAAGGGAGCGGCTGCAATAGGCGGCAGAGGCAATTTATATATATATATATATTGCAAATGCTGTAGTATAAATGCTGAAGGCTGAAAAGAGAGATAGGAATTTCATCTAATTACAAAACCACCCCATGGGCTATATACCGCATCATAGTCCGCAGTATTTACATCAGTATTCCAAGGGAATGGTTACAGCCCTGCTATTGCTATACTATATAGCACTGAACCTGATGGTATGGGCACAGTAAGCACTAGAGGAAAGTGGGAGGACGAGGGTGAAGGCCAAGGGTGTGAGAGGGATGAGTGATAAGGGATGAAGGGTGAGGACTAGAAGGGCGATAAATCACTGCGTCATACTTTTTTTTCCTCTAAGTACTTATGGTATATACAATACATAGTATACTAATGCTATTATCTTCTCTTTGCATACATTATATGTAAATGGTACTAACTACATGCTTTATGCCTTATTTACATAATATAATATATAATATAAAGTTAATATAAGTGTAAAAAGTATATTATGTACTTTGTTTTCTTTTGCGATTAGTAAAATTAATTAATTTTTATATTGAAAGCTTTGAGAGTTTAAAAAAAAAAAAGTTAAGAAATGAAATGAATTTAATTTTTGTTTTATTTATTTCTTTGCAAAGGATAATTTTGATTGAGTTTGAAGTTTAGATTAATTAATTATTTGGATTATTACGAGAAAAAAGTTTGAAATTAAATGAAAATATTTTAAGATAAAAGTAAATTTAACTTAATTATTTATTAATTAAAAAGTTATTAATTTTAAAGTGTAATTAATTTTATTATTAATTAAAAAATAATAATTTAAAAAAATAATTAAGGTTATTGTTAATTACTGGAAAACAATGTAAAAGTTATGACGTTATGAAATAGATTCTTAAGTTTTGAATTTAAATGGAAACAAAAACAATAAAAGCAACAAAAGCAAAAAATTTAATTAAAATCACAGAAGTAAATGAAAAAATCATTTAATTATCGCTTGGAGAATTTGCAATTGTAATTTTTTTTTACTATTTTATTTAAGTAAATAACAGTACAATAACAGTTGTTTTAATTCATATAACTCTTTATGTATTTTTCTATATTTACTTTATCATCATTTATTTTTTTTTACTACTTTCTTGGATTTATTTGGTTTTTTGTAATTTAAAACATTAAAAAGTTTTTAATGTCCTTAATTTTTTCTTTTGAATTTAGGAAAATTGTAATTTTAAATGGAGATTAAAAGTAGATTTAGAAATTTCTTTAAAATACAAAAGGAAAGTAACTGAGAAGTTTGAAAATTCCAGTGAAAAGCTGAAAAATCAATTCGAAACTTAAGATTTAAGATTAAAGCGACGTTTCCTGTTAAACCGGAAGTTGATTTTAAAGAATTCCAAAGTGGAATTTTAAATAATCAAACGACAATTTTATCTTTAAACTTTAAAGTTATAAATTATAATACCTTTTTCCAATTTTATCATTACTTATTTATAATAATTACTAATTAAAAGAAAATCAAAGCATTGAATTCTTACAAAAGAAAAACCTTGTGAATCTTTTTTATTTCCTAAAATTTTATTAAAAATTTAAATGATTTAAATCCATTAAATGGAAAATTAGAAAAATTATTATTATATAATTTAATGAGCATTATTTAAATTAGAAGAATAAAATCCTCTGAAAGAGATCTAAAAGAAATAAATTAAATATTGAAAAAAGGGAAAAGAAAAGAATCGAAAAAAGCGATAAGAAAAAGAGAATGAAGAAATAAGAATGAATTTGAATGAAGAATTAGTAGTAGTAGTAGAAGAAGAAGAAGAAGCCAAAGTAGTAGAAGAAGAAGAAAAAGAAGGAAAACTTGAAGAAAAGAATGCTGAAGAAGTAAATCTACCACTATATAATCAAAACCATCATCGTATATATCAACTACAGCAAGAAACAACTAAACAAACCGCGCTGCAAAGAAAGAAATTAAGAAACAGAAGAAGAAGAGACTGAAGAAGAAGCAGAAGAAACTGAGGAAACTGAAGAAGAAAAGGAACAGAAGAAGAAGAAGAAGAAGAAGAAGAAGAAGAAAAACTATACTGTAAACTATACAAATGGCAAACAATTCTTCTTCTCCTTTTTCTTTTTCGTCTTCTTTTTCTTCTTTTTCTCCTTTTACTTCTTTTTCTTCTTCTTTTTCTTATCTTCCTTTTTTCCTCACTTGTCTTTTTCGTTAACTTCTTTTACTTCTTCATTTATTTGATATGTTTCTTCTTCTTCAAAGAAAAAAAAAAAAACTTTAATTTAATGTAGAAACAAAAGAATTTGATATTAAAATCAAATTTAATTCTTTTTAATGTAAAACAGTTTTAAAAAGTAAAAAAAAAATGTTTGAAAAATTTAGAAAAAAGTTTTTTAAACTTATCAAAAATTATCAGCCTTCCAATGCGGATAAACTATTAATTAATTTATTATTATTATTATTGTTATTATTATGTTTTGCTGAGTAATGCAGCAAAATTCAGTACAGGAAACTGTTTCAAGGAATAAGCGAAAGGGATGAAACGTATAAACGGGGGTGAAGCGTGAAAGCGCATGTGTTACCACTATCGATTCCATCATTAATACCATACTCTCTCTTCTTCTCTCTTCTTCTTCTTCTTCGCATCATCACCATATACCCTACCTACCTATATGATGTACGCACAGAGCAACATTCTTCAACAAATATTTATATTTTACTTCTCTCTCCCTCCATTTCTATGCTCTACTATTCAATTCTCTATACATTTTTCATCTGTTTTTTTTTTTATATATAAAACAAAATCGAAAATACTTTTTTAATATACAATTTTCAATGTTTTCTAAAATTATTGATTAAGAAAGAAGCAAAAAAGACTAGGAGATGTTTCGGAAATTGTTTGAATTTTGACATTAGCAGGAATAAAGGATTACCAGGAGCAAAGAGAACTCGAAGAGGAGTATATTGAGTTCTCTAAAGCCCTTTGTGTCTTTATTTACTATACAACTTTGAATACTTTTCCAATGAAAAATGAAAAAAGTAATTCAAAATTTGTTTCAAAAAAGTTTTTAATTGTTTTCCTCTATAATTTTTGCATTGATAATTTTGCTTAATAAATTAATTTAAAATTAGCAAAATTAATTTAATTTAAAAAAAAAGGAAAAAAGGTTTGATTTATAAGAACAAATAAAAATAGAAAAAATTGTATTTAACTGGAGAAAGCGGAAGGAAAAGAGTTCGGGAAATTGTTGTAAAATGTATACGAAGCAGCAGAAGTGGAGAAGTAGAGAGGCATAGAAGGGAACCCTGCTAGGTTCACTATAGCAATATATATAGCGGGAACACCATCAGGAATATCGATCCTGCAGGCAACGCGTCTGCTCGTTATTACATTTATGCTTTCTCCCTCTCTTCAGCTTACTTTCTCTTGCTCTCTTTTATCGTCGTTGCTTTTTCCCTCTAATTGAGTTTTTGCATTGCTTTCGTCTTTCTCTCTCTCTCTCTCTCTCTCTCTCTCTCTCTCTCTCTCTCTCTCTCTCTCTCTCTGTGTGCCTGTAGTCTCTATATTTATAGTTTGAATTTCTCCACTTCTGTAAATGCTACTCGGTTTTCGCTTAATATTTATTATTTGATGCAGTTTTCATTTGTTTTAATTTTAAGTTTTAAATTAAATCTTAGAAAACTTTCTCCTTATCGTTTTTCTATTTTTATCGATTAAAATAATTATTTTAAAAGTAATTATTTAAAAAACAACATTTGAAATTTAATTAAAAGTAATGTAAATTAAAAAACAAAAATTATTTTCAATTATTGTAATTATTTGTTGTTAATTAATCCTTTTAATTTTTTGCAATGTTTTAATGTTTTTTGGGCTATGTTTTTCTGTAATTTCTATGTAAATTTTGTGTCTGTACTCTGTACTCTGCGTATATAGATAGAAGAGAAATGTTGTAATGAGAAAAAGTCACCCCCTTGAGGGATTTCCGGGCGCGTCTCGTCGATGTCGGGGGTGCTGCTGAGTGCTGCTCTAGCGTATCGTAGCCATGGTTACCACTTGCCACTAAACCTGCTTGGTTTAGGCCTTTTTTCGCTAGGTTTCGCTCGCTAGTGAAATTAAATTAAATTTTTCAGTTGCAGAAATTCCAATTCCAGTATTTTCTTGGTATTTTGAATTTTCCATAAGAAATTTTGGAAAAACTTTTTGATAAAATGACTTAAAATGTTTAATTTAGCAATTGTTATTAAATTGTTAAATTAATTTCATTTAAAAAGTCCTTCAAAGAAAGAAAAGTTATCGAAGTTATTCAAAGAAAAATGTGGTTTTCTATAAATGTTCTTTGAAATTTCTTCAAAGATGAAGAAAACTTTGTTGAAGCTGCTGCTGGAAGAAAGAAAATAGTTTCTTTTTTCTTCAGGTTTTCATAGTTTGGAAAACTGCATTAATTTTTCCAGTGTTAATTGCATTTTGTTGAATTCCTAAATTTGTTAAATTTGGAATAATGTAAAAATTGAAATCGTTTAGAATTTAAACTGACATTTGTTTCTATCTTTGCAGATTTGCAGATTTTCCATGGACTGCTTTCGGATTTCCCATTTCGGTTGGCTGCTGCTTTCCATCGGGTTCCTCCTAGAGTTTATTTCTTCAGAAACTAAGGTCAGATACTATAAATTTTGTTGTTTAATTTGCTTTAAGTTTTGCGTACAAGAAAGAGGTTTTCTAAACAGAAAAGGAAACCAATGAAAACAACCCTTAAATGCAATTCTTATTAAGTTTTTCACTGACTTTTCCAAAGAATGCTTTTTTATATTTAGCTAAGGTATACAGTGCCATTGGAAAATGTGGTTCCTTCTTTTGTTGCTTCTGAAATATAAGTAAAATATTTACAACTTAACTTAGTGAAGTTCAGAATTTCAGAAATGTAAATTGTAATCTTTGCGTCTTCTTAAAACTTTAGTTTAACTTTCAAATTATATAAAATACTTTGTAAGGGGGGCACTGCTGTAATTTTATTAAAAGTTATTATTAAGTGATTTGTTATTGTTTTATATGCAATAATTTCATTTTTACTGAAGCAAAATGATTGCTTTTTGTATTGCAGTAAAAATAATTTTAAATTTGTTTTGACTTTTTGAGTAATGATTTATTTACTATTTGTTTTTATAGTAAAAAGCGAAATTTGCATTTGTCACTTTATAACAATTAAAAATTGATTGAAAATTAAATGAAGAACATTACCATCTTCTTCATAGTTTAACATTCAACTAACAACTTAAAAGAAATGATTGAGTAAAGTTAAATTATTCTTCAGCGTCACCTATTTAATAAATTTAAATGATTTTTTTACTCTATATGGATGGGTTACCTCTTCATTCATCTTCTATGATAACTTTTTTATATGTTTTTTGGGTTAAGTATTAAATTAATTATTAATTTACCAATAAAAAGAGGGTACTACTTTTCTGATTCCACTGTATTAACAATAACACTTTAATGAAGATCAAAAGTTTTCTTTTAAAAACTATAAACTTCACTGATAAAGTTAACAAAACTGATCAGAATTTAATATTTTCACTTATAAGTTTAATGTTCTTAAGTTGCTAGAATAACCAAAAACTAATAAATCTAAGGGTAGTAATTGTAAACAGAATTTGTCCTTTTGGAAAGTTTATTATATTTAGTTTTCAACATTTGAAAACTTTAAAGTTTACATTGAACTGAAATGGTTAATAGTTAACAATACCCATCAGAATTTAATGTTTAAACTTGTAAATCTTTTTGCAACAAGTTGAAATAACTGTTCCATCTGTTCTTTATAAGAAAACGGAACTATTTCCATGTTTTCCTGCAGAATTTTGCAAGGAAACTTCATTTTTTACTATAAAAATTCAATGCGTCAAACCATTGCGGTTCTTCATTGAGATCATCAACCTAATAACTCAATGAAATCATTTTGAATCTTCCGAAATCAATCGCTTTTAAGTGTTTTTTTGTGAAGTTACAAGTGTGCAGTGATGAAATGAAAATGTGAAAATAGTGTGTCAAGAGGAAAAATCCCTTTCTTTCTTTCTTTCTTTCTTTCTTTCTTTCGAAAGAAGATGAAGTTATAATTCATCAAAACCATCTTTCGCTTCCAACAGTGTAGCGGATAACAAAGGATTTTCGCTGAAAACATCTAAAATTTCCAAGAAAAATCATTTTTTTCAAGGAAAAAAGAACAATAGACAAGAGGATGAAGCATTAGGCTTCAAGAGGAAAAATAATTCTTCAAGGAAACACCAACATTTTAGATGAGAAACAAGAAATCCCTCAATAGATCATAAAGATCAAGATTTACCATAAAAAAACATCCAAACTTTCCAAGAAAAATCAGTTTTTTTAAAGAAAAAATACAATAGACAAGAGGATGAAGCATTAGGCTTCAAGAGGAAAAGGAATTATTTAAGGAAACACCAAAATTTTAGATAGGAATGAAGAAATCCCTTAATAGATCATCAACATAATCAAGATTCACCAAAATCAAACATCGGAAAAAGATGAAAATTCATAGAGAACCAAGTGGAAACAATCAGAAACGACGTGACTAACAGACTTGTAGTCCACCAAAGAAGAAAATACAGTATGGTACGACTTTTACGACCCATGGTATAATTGGCCCAGGAGGTCGTAAATGGCGAGAGGAGAGAGTTTTCGCTCACAAAATGGATCGCCCGCTGTTGCTGTCGCTGTTACTGCTGCTGCTGCCCCCATGCAATTTGGGAATCATCAGAAACAACACACACACACACACACACACATAGGGAATGACTGATGGTTCGGTAATCGTATCCCTCCTGGTCCTTTTTGGACCAAGCACCAGCATAGTCCTTGCGTGCTAAGAGAAATAAGAGAATCCGTTGCCGTTGTTGCTGTAGCTGATGCTGTAGCAGCATCTCTCTATAAAGCGGAAGAATTGTAGCGGCGCTCGGCGTCCCTCGTCTGGCTCCGATGTATTGACGTCAATGTACGCACGCACACATAGAAACGGGATTCGTGGATTGGCGCGGTGGGCGGCGCTCCGCCAGGCGGGTCGAAGAGGTTTTGCGCCGCTTCGGAGAGTGCGAGCGGCGGACGGCACTGACTCGGGAGTCAGTAGTGCACGGACCGACCGGCCGACCAGATCCAGCCAGAGCTAGAGCAGCGTGCGTGTGTGTTTAAGGCTGCCCCCACGGCGCCCTCCATTCGGCTGCTGCCCCGTAGAGCCCGAAGCGTCGCGGTACCCGGCCCTGCCGCCTTGGTGCCCAGCTCCGCCATCGGCGGTAAGTTGCCAGAAAGTTGCGACCGGGCCAAATTCGGCCGGAAAGTGGCCGAAATTCGCCTCGACCAACTTGCCATAGTCGAACCTATTGCACCGCGAACAAGCGCTGCCGTTGTTGTATGTAGGCGATGCGACGTTGCCGCTTCGGGAGAGATGCGCGCGCTCACAGTTGCCGCTTTTGCCCGACTTCGTACTCTCTCATTATATATATATAACTATAGTCTGTAATACTACCAACTTTTACCATCGTACGTGCGTTCGAAAATACTGGCGCATTACTTTGGAATCTTTAGATGACGGTTCGGTTATGAGTTCTGCGATTCGGCAATGTGCTCCTGGCGGGTAATTGCGCCGTGTCTGTTGATTCGGGCGACGGACGGGCGGAAAATGATTTTTCCCGGGCGCAATTCCGGTATTCGGAACACTTTCGAAAGTGCATACGGTGCGTCCGCGTGCACTTTGCGCATGCCAAAATCTAAAAGTCCGGAAAGTGTCACGTGGCTCCGTGGAAACTCGTAAAGCGCTCTAGTTCTCTACAGCGTTTCTAATTGCGACGCACTATATAAGCCAAGTGGCTTGTTTACCCCATGCGGGGCTTACATAATTGATGAGCGGATTGCGGGCGTTAGATCCGAAGGTGTGGGTGGCTTGAAAGGATTGTAGCATTGTGGGGAAAGGGGTGTGCCCGAAAATTTCCAAAAAAAATGAAAAAGGGGAGTCGAATTTCAATAAAAGGGGAAGGGCCACAATCGAAAACTGATCAAATTACATGAAAACTAATTGAAAATCTACTAAATAAATTTCGAAACAATAACATGATCAATTAAGACAGCTAAACAACTAATGATTAATTAAGTACTTCATTAATCAACATTGATTAATTAAGGGATTAATTAATAAATCAAACAATAGTTAATTAAAATCAACCCTTAAAGTAGGAAAACTCTAAAAAAAGCACCAAAAAATATACAGAAGAAATTCATAAGACTTCACAAGTATAATTAAAAAGCTATTAATGATTGATTAAGTACTTAATTATAAACAACAGAAAGTAATTAACCAACAGTTAATTAACCTAATTAACAGAAAAAAGTTGTAAAATGCTCTAAAGCAGAGTGGTATTAGTGGTGTAGTATCTATGGAAACGGCGTCACCTGCGCCCCTCGCGTGTTTTCACATGTGTGTATGCATCCCCGTCGAAATACTTTCACCCTTGCACCCCTCCGGTGGTGCCGTTGACAGCAGCATACAGTGGCGCGCAGCATTTACAGAGAAGAAGAACTGATATGCGGTGTACTGAGATATAGCGCAAATGTCTGCTCTGCTGTCAGTCGGCTGTACAGGGTAGTGGTGTTGTACAATTTATTTGTAGAGCAGCGCCAGTTTGTTAGATATTTTAGTTTCATCCCCTTGGCGCGCGCGTTTTATCTCTCTTTCTCTTCTGGCGCGCCTCTGCGCCAGGAGGCTCTTTGATGTGCACACAGCGTGCACCGTCACGGACCGAGGGTTGGAAATATTTCCATTCTCTACTTCTCCACCACACATATCTCTATATCTCTCGCTTCACAAATTATATCAGTTGAATTTTGTCAAGTCATATAAAATTACAGAATTACAGAATTGCAGAATTGCATTTACAATGCACTTTATAAACAAATTGGTAATAAAAACTTCTGCTGTTTCTATGAAATATTTATAAGTAATGCAAGTGGATATTATTTATGGGAAATTATGTACGTAAATAGGTTTAGAATTTATACGTAATATATATATATATATATATGTAGTAGTAGTTGAAAAAGTACATAAAACGCGTTCTGTTTTATCGTCGAATTGCATCGGTTTCTATAATTAGAAAGAAAGAGCGCACGCAGCGCGTCAACTTCGAAAGGTCGGCTATTCCTAATTGAATTGCTAAAGTGCTGCTATACTGTTAACTATTATACTAACTACGCTACTGGTCTGTTCTGTTGCTACCGTACTTTAGCTAACTGAAGTTAATGTTCATTAACGAAATAGATACGTCTTTTATATGGTTAGAGGTTAGAGGAAAATGAACTAATTTTGCTTTATGATGGAATGAGGTGTTTCGATATGGCTTTTGCGGTGTTTAATCCGGGAAAATTATTTTTGAATTGCTGCAGCTTATCGTTGCTGATGCATTTTTCTAGGAAGCAGATAAGATATACGGCGCGCTGCTGTCGCTGGAAATTATGTCATTGTTTGTTTTAATTATAAAGTCGACAAAGTTTACAGTAGATAGTAAACTGTAAATGGAAAAGAAAGGTTGCTAAATGCTTAAACTATATAAAAATGTTCTTTTCTGTTTTTGTTAATTGGTCTCTGATTGATAATCAGTTTTAATTTTTATTGGGTTTTATTTGTTGGTTTGCTTATCATTGACAGTTGAAGTCTAGGAGACTTTAAGCTGGTAAATTTCATATTATCAGTATGGAAAAATCTGTTTTTTGCTTTGTTTTCCACGTAAACAATTGATTTATTTCACTGAAAATTTAAAGGTGTAAACAAATAAAATAATTCTTTAAAAATTTTACCCAAAAAAAGAAGTAAAATTTGAATAGAAATTGTCAAAAAAGAAAAATGGAAAATTTCACGTAAATCTTTACATGCGAAAATCAGTAATTTTTCTATGAAAAAAACAATTAAAAATCTAAAATAATAACTTTTCTGGAAAGCCAAATAAATTTTCTTGAAAATCCACCGAAAATCCGCTGAAAATTTTGGCGTAATTAAAAAGAAAATGGCGTCATTGAAATTTAACGACTCGGCGCGCAATGCAAAGCGCAACTTTGTTGCTGAAAATCGCATCGATTTAACGATTTCTTCGCGGAAAAACTATTCATTATGCGTAGATAAGCTATCTGAGAAGCTTGTCAGAAAATTTCAGGAAAATCCGTTGAGAATTACAAAAGTTTTAAAGAAAATGGCGCTGAAATACAACCGGGTTGTATAATTTTACGAGCGCACTCTTTTATTATGTGAAGCCATTAAAGTTTTCGGGTTGCTCGAAACGATCCATTTTCTTATTAGAGACTTCTACACTTTTGAATTATCTAAATAAATATTATTTTCGGAATAATTGTTTATAATAATTGCAAAAATTTGCAAAAGTTTACTAGATTTGGAGTTGCGGTCGATGCGATTTGGGTTTTGACGTTTGTTTTAAGGTATAAAAAAATGTTGTTTTGAAAATATATTTGCACATTTGCCAAGGTTGTTTAAAGTATTTTAAGAATTTATAAACAAATTTTTCATTTTTGTGTGCTTTTAAACAAATTTTTAATGGTAAAGTTAGATTTTCGTATGATTGTGCAGGGAAAGAGGAACGGTTGATAGTAGGGTCAAGTTAAATGTTGCTTTAAACTATTAAACAATTGTTTTTTTGAAAAAAATATTTATTAATAATAAGTAATAGTTAATGTACTTTGGTAATTGTTAAAAAAATTTATTGCAAGTGCTTTTTAATGTTAAATTTTTAGCTTTTGTTTTGCTTCAATCAACTTTCAGACGGTTCAACGGTCAAAGTAGTGAATTTTACATTAATTATTAGTTAATAACAATAATTAATATCAAGAAGTAAATCATTTCCAGAAATAGTATTTAAAGGGCTTTAGGAATTGTGAAGAGTATTTTTATTTTTCTTAATATTTATAACAAATTTTTAGCAACAAAGATGTCACAACTTAGCTTTCAAGCTTGAAAATTGTCAATCACTAACTTTGAACTATTTTTTCAAAAAGAAAAATGATCTTTTTTGAAAAATAATTACTGATTTTGAAAGGGTATTTAAAGGACTTTAATAATTGTAAAGAATTTTTATATTTTTCTTAATGTTTATAACAAATTTTTAGCAACAAAGATGTCACCACTTAGGTTTCAAGCTTGAAAATTGTCAATCACTAACTTTAAAGTATTTTTTCGAAAAGAAAAATGATCTTTTTTGAAAAATAATTACTGAATTTAAAAGAGTATTTAAAGGACTTTAATTATTAAAATGAATATTTATAAGATTCTTAATGTTTATAACAAATTTTGAGCAACAAAGATGTCACAACTTAAGTTTCAAGCTTGAAAATCGTCTATCACTAACTTTGAAGTACTTTTTCGAAAAGAAAAAACTAACTTTATGGAAAAATAATTACTGATTTGGAAAGCTTATTTCAATTACATGATGAATCAATAAGAATATTTTTGTTTATCTTAATATTTATAACATATTTTAAGCAACAAAGATGTCGCAACTACAATCCCAAGTTTAAAACCTTTCAACTTCCGACTTCAACTTAACTTTTCCTTAAGAAAAAACTAACTTTTCACAAAAATAATTACTGATTTCAAAAGCTTATTTAATTTACTTGATGAATTGATAAGAATATTTTTATTTTTCCTAATATTTATAACAAATTTTGAGCAACAAAGATGCCGCAACTAAAATTCCAAGCCTAAAACCTTTCTGCTTCCAACTTTAACTTAACTTTTCTTAATATAAAAGTTCACTTATTAAAAAAATAATTACAGTTTTATAAAGAGCATTTAATATACTTGAGAAATTAAAAAAACCTTTTTGAAAAATGAAACCTTTAAAATCATTTTTGAAGCTTCAATCTCCGAACGCCCAAATCAAAATTTCAACTGCTGGCTTTCAAACAGCCACAACTTTTCAAAACAATCCTTCGGCAAATTAAAACCAAACCCACTGGATAGACCGTTTAATAACCTTTCCAACCATATGCGGTTCGACCGAAAAGACCCATCGGCAGCCGAAATTTCGGCGAAAAACAAAATGGACGCCGCGCATTTACCGCACTTATTATTTCATCAGTCACCGGCAGTGGCGTCGCCACATTTTAATCCATTGCAAACCTATCAATATCCGCTAAGCCTAAAAGCAAGCCGACAATTCTGCAAAAGCATATCTCTTTTTCTGCTTTTTTTAGTAGAAACCGAAGCGCTTGCAAGCAGAGCGCGGCGGGCAAGCAATAATACACACAAGAAGCAAAAGCGCGATAAAAATGCTCGTTGTGTGTTCTATTATGAGCGCTCGTTTCGAGGACGCCATTAAAGAACTATCTATAGCTATATACTTATATAAATGATACGTGTGTGCGTGCGTGCGTGCGTGCGTGTGTGTATTGTAAAAAGAGGTTGTTTCTCTTTGCCTTGCTTGCACACCAACAACACTAACTAACTAACACACAGGGAACCTCGGTGAAATATACACGCAAGGGACGACGAAGGAGAACCGGTTTTCGGAGCGTCGGAGCGTTGTCGCCGCGTCCGTCGTGCGCTTCTTTATCCTTGGATTTGCGACGTTGCCTCGGCTTAGGCAGCGCCGAAGGTCACGTACCTTTTTCGTTTGTCTCGGGAAAACCACGTGGATTTTAAGGGCCACCGACCAGGAGCACATGAAGAGGGTAGAGGTGGGCGGACCTGACTGACTCTGTGCGCTCCTCTCTTTGCAACCACTCACTCTACACACAGGCTTTCGGCCTTTCTATGCGGCGCCCGCAATTCTCGTGCATTGAAAGCGTTACAAGCGGCCGCAGCCGAAGTGCGAAACTTCAGGGGGTGAGTTTCGTTCGGGTGGTTCGGGTATAGTAGTCTGTATGCGGGACTGGAAATGCGTGGTGCAAAACGCACCCTCCGAGCGCTATTCAATTAACCGAGGGTGGAGGTATCGACCAATGAATCGCTTCAGCGTTTTTGCAACCCCTAAACTTCTTCTTTTTTTCTTTTCTTTTTTTGAATTAATGTAAATTAAAGAGACAATTGTTTTGTGATGATTTAGATTTTGGAGTGCTGCGCTGCGCCACGGAAAAATTATTAGCAGGGCGGCAAATATGAAAAAATTAAATAGGAACATCCTGATCAAGGACCTCAACACTCTCATTACGTGCACCCTCTGCAATGGTTACTTGATCGACGCCACGACCCTCGACTGTTTACACATTTGTAAGTCTTATTAAAAAATTTTAAGGAAAATGCAAAATTAAAATGGGAAAAATTCAGTTTGTCGCAGTTGTATCCTGAAATACTTTGAAAGCTCCAAAGCGCAAACCTGTCCCACGTGCAATAAAAAGAAAACTAGCTTTAGGTAACTATAGAATTATTTTTTTCAACTAAAAAAAAAATAAAATAAAAACTGAAAATGAAAATTTATTTAACTTGAAAAATTAAAAAAAAAAAAAAAGAAACGACGAGCAAGTCCAGTCGTTGGTCTACAAAATGGTCCCCGGGCTTTTCGCGCGCGAGACGCAGCGTCGCGACGAATTCTACAGGTCGACGGTGCGCGCCAGCAGTTCTTGCAGCGACGACAGCGTCGTCCTCGTGGACTCCGAGCACGACCATCGCGCCCTCACGCACGGCATGTTCTTCGGGCCGGAGGATCTGATCTCGCTGTCGCTGGAGTTCTACCAGTGCCATTTGGACGACACCAAAGTGGATGCCGAGTGCATCAAAGACGAGAACGTCGATGCCAACAGAATGGTGCTGCCGCATTGTAGGCCGGTGGTCCCCAAAGGGGAGAAACTAGCCGCGGCGCCGCAGCACAGAGACAGAAGGTACTTGCAGTGTCCGGCTGCCGTCTCCATGGCTCATCTGCAGAAGTTCCTCAGGATGAAGTATGCTTTGTCGCCGGAACATAGGGTAATTAGTTATATTATCTGATTGGATGATTTCTTTTTGGATTTTTAATGTTTTTTTTTTTTTGAAGAGTTTTGGATGATTTTTTTGTTTATTTTTTGCGCGGGTCGAATTGTTAATTAAATTTTAAAAGAGAAATGATGGAATTTAGGTGGACATCATTTACAACGGAGAAGTGCTGCCTGCTTTCTTCAATCTGATGGATGTGGCTTATACTTTCGGTTGGAAAAAGGTTTGTCCTTTTTGTATATTTAATTATTTATTAAATTTTAATTTCGTTTTTTTTTGTATTTAAATTTAATTTTTTTTTTTTTTTTAATGGTTTATTTTGGTAATTGTGCACTTCTCAAACGCAAATCTCAATGCAGAATTTAAATGCAAATTGAATTTAATAATTAATTTGAATAATTTGATAAAATTAATGATTAATTTGATAAAATTGATAAAGAAGATGTTAAAATCAAGCAAAGGAAAAGTTTGTTGAAGTTTTTCAAATGACGAAAAGCTAAAAGTAGTATAAAACAATCGGAAGTGGCACAGCTTGCGGTGGGAGGAAATGAACGCTAATTATCATAATAATAACAAACAGCAAGAGTATAACAACAACAACAGCAACAACAACGGTTGATGATGATCGTCGTTTCGAGTCTATTGTCCTTTCTGTCTTTACGCTCTGTGGCACTCTGTGAGTTTCTATTTCGAACGCAAATTGTATTTTAAAGTATTGCTTATGCTTTTCTTTTTTATTTTTTATATTTTCCGTTTCTTTTTTGCTTTGTTTTCCGTGTAAAAATTTGTAAAAACTTTATAAAAAAAAACAATTTTATTTTTTAAAGTTTTTGCAATTAAAATCTTTAAAAAATGGAAAAAAAATTAAACATGAAAATTAGAGAAAAGCAATTTTATTAAAAAATAGTTTTAAAGCTTTTTAAATTAATAGTAAATTACTTTTTAAAAGTTAAAGAAAAGTTTGGAAAAAGTTTACAAACTATTCCACCATACAGATAATTAAAAAAAAAAATTAATAATTTCTAATTCTACAAGGGTAGTTTTTAAAGTTTGTTTAGACTATATACAAAGGTAGCTTTTAAATTTCAAAAGTAAACCGTTTTAATTTTCAATTTAGAAGCCATTATTATTTCTTTTTCAACTTTAACAGTATTCTTTACTCCACAATCTATGAATTTTAATAAATTGAAATAAAAGAAATGTAAAAATAAATTTAAACTTTACAAAAGAAGCAAAAGAAGCAAAGAAGTAGAGTTTAAGAAAGGTTATGAAAGAAAAAGCCGACGCGTTGCGCACGTCTCTCTACGTTCTTCTTTTGCTTTTGTTTTTCGTTTTCTTGAAAGTACCAACCATATAATATAATGTACATTTACGCACAGTGCCAACACATAAAGTAAGCACGGCACCAATACACTCACCGCATAATATCCACACAAACTATATACTTACGCGAAGAAGAAGTTAGAAGAGATAGAAATGTATAGTATATGAGACTAGTATGAGAGAAAGACGCGTCTTGAGAGGTCGTCGAACTTTTCCAAGAGTCGTGCACAATTTCCAATTGCATGCGATGCGCCGCCACTCACAAGAAGATCTTTATAACTGCCTTGCCTTCTTATTGAGGGGCGCAACCCACTTTTGTTTTTGATTTTGTTTTTGTTTTGTTTTTTTGGAAAATTTCTTCTGGAAAATTCTTCAGAAAAATTCATTAAAAATTTCTTCAAGTATTTCTTTGTAATTAATTGATTGAAAAACGAAAAATTAGTAAAAGAAAAATAAAACCAATTAATTAAGGTGAAGCCGATGCGCTTCTTCTACCGCATCTTCACGCCGATGAAGATCCAGCCCATCAAGATCGTCAATAAGTCGACTTCGAACGGCAGCAAGCAGCTGCAAGTGGTACGGCCCAATACCAACGACGACGACGTGAACAAGGAGCGATTCGTGGCGCATCTGAAGCTGCAAAGCACGAAGAGCGTGCAGAAAATGCAGGAAAGCGGCAACTCCAAAGAGCCCAAGGAGGAAAACTGCGTCTACGAATACGAAGAGCCGGACAAGGAGGAAATTAAAAGGTTCGCGGAGAACAGAGATCGGGAATGGGCCAGGATGCACCGCATCAACAGCAGTTGCGGCGGAATACCGAGCGGAAACGTCGCTGCCGCCGAAGATGTCAAAGCCGAGGACGAAACGCACCACGTGAAGAAGCGCAAGAAAAGCAAACACTCGAAGGGGGAAACGAAAAAGCGGAAACTGCACGCCGAGATTTGCGCCAGCGAAGAAGCGCTGAAATTAAAGGTGAAACTGCACAATAAGAGCGGCAAGAAGCATAAAGACGAGAAGAATTTCGAAGAGCAGAAGTCCTTTCTTAAGAATTTTCCAATTGATGCCCAGCAGCAGCAACAGCAGCAGCAAAATGTAAAAAACAAAGTAACTTTTGCGAATGCCATGCATTTGTTGCAAAACGATTTGCAGGTAAAAGTTGCGAAAAGTTCGCTTCCGATTGCTAGCAAACCGGAAAACAAAACTGTAAATAAAACTATCACTAGTGATTATTTATTAAAAAGCAAAGAAGAAACTAAATTAGAAGTTAAGAAACCGGAAAAGTTATTAGAGAATAGGAAAAGTTTAGAAACTGCTAAGAAAGAGGAGTTATTAAAGGAACCGGAAGTGAAGAAACCTGAAGCACCAAAGAAAACAGCGGCGGATGAAATCCGGAAAACTGTTAATTCAACAACAACAACAACAAAAAGCCAGTTGTCGATTCCTGCGAAGAAAGAAGAGCCCAAGTTGCAAAGTAGAGAAGAAAGAAGCAAAAAATCGATTTACAAGTGGCCTGCGACGTATCCTCCGCTTCATTTTCCACCGAACAACAGCAAACCACTTCCGGAAACTAACAACAATTCGAAAAAAGTGTCGTTTTCCTTGGAGAAGCCGCACATTTTAAACAGTCAGCAGTATCCTCTTGGTTTTACAGTCAGTAAAGTTTTCCAGCAACCGCAGCCTTCGGTACCGCCGGAAAAACAGAAGAAAGATGAGAGGCCCAGTTTGGAGATCACTTTGATTGAACCCGGAAAAACAAAGCGGCCGCCTCCCGCGACGATTCCTTTGGACCGCATCAAAAAGTTGAAGACGAATTTGAAGAGTTCCGCTTTGGATTTGTCGAGTAAAATGCAGCAAATGCAGCAAATGCAACAAATGCAGCAAATGCAACAAATGCAACAAATGCAACAAATGCAACAAAACGGAACGACTTGTTTAAACGGAATCAAATCGATCAACGGTTTGAAGTTGCAGCAGCAGCAGCAGCAGCAGCAACAGCAGCAGCAACCGGAAAAATCTTCAATTTTAAGTAATCTGCAGATGCTGTGCAAGGTAGCCAGCGAACATTCCAAGCAGAAGCCGCCGCCGCCGGCTTTGAAGATTCCCACTTTGCCATCAACAACGACGGCCGCGACGAAACAGTTGCCGAATTTGGCAAAGTTGCCCAAGTTGAACGAAATCAATCGCGGCAACTTCAAGCGGAACAATTCGTCGGCGTTGAACCAAGTGCGCAGTATTCCCAATCCGAGTTTGCTAATCAGGCAGCACAATCAGAACCGGATGGGGCTGTTGTCGGCGCCCGCCGCCGGCGCCGCCACCAACGGTTCGCTTTGCGATCAGCCGCCCAAAATTTTGAACATCCTAGCGGCCAAAGAGATTGCCGCCAGTTCTTCGAATACTTCAACAGTGCAATGAATCTATAGATTTTCTAATCGATTGATTAATTTGTATAATTTTTAGAATTGTATTGTTCCTATTTTGTTCCTTTTTCCTGTTTTTTGTTTTTCTGGAAAGATTTTTGTTTTTGTTTTTCTTTTGCAAAAAAATAAGAAAAATGCAAATGAAAAAAACTAATTGAAAATGTGTAATGAATTGATGATGATGGTAAAAGTTGTAAATAATAATTATTGAAATATTGTTGAAACGTACTCTTTGAATATTTATATAATATTATTATCATTATTATTATTATTATTATAAATTTGTGTCTGTATATTGTTATTTTATTTTCTATGTCCTTTTCTTCTCAATATCTCTTTGTAGGAAAAATAAGTATTGTAAAATTATTAATTCAAAAGTTTTTTTTTTCTGTTTGTTAAAGAAATGAAATGATTTTTGGTGCGCATTTTTTAGAAATGGACGTGTAGCTGTATAATGAATAAACTTTGAATTAATTAATATAAAAGGTATAATTATAATTAAAACAAAAGTAATGATAATAAAAGCAGTCACAGTATTACATATTTAATATGTTTTATTTATTTTTTTATTTGTTATTACTTCAATGTGATTTTTTTTATCCAATTTTAGTTTATTTATTCAATTTAATTATTTATTTTAACAGAAGGTCCTTTTTGGTATAGCTGAAAGTAAAGTGATCCTTTTTCCACTTCCCGTGAAGTGTGGAAAAAGGATAACTTTACTTTACTTCACCTAGAGGAACAACAAAATTAATTAATTACTTCTTTAAAATAAAAAATATAATTTTATTCTTCTTAAAAAAAGTGAAATTCTTTTTTGCCAAGGATTCTAGGTGAAGTAAAGTAAAGTTATCCTTTTGCCACACTTCTCTGGAAGTGGAAAAAGGATCACTTTACTTTCAGCTACATCAAAAAGACATTTTAATGATAATTAACTTTAAAATTAAACCTTTTTTTTTTGCAATTAAATGTTGATAAAGTTTGCAAAAGTCTTTTTGAAAGTAGCTGAAAGTAAAGTGATCCTTTTTCCACTTCCAGTGAAATGTGGAAAAAGGATTACTTTACTTTACATCAAATTGAATCCTTGACTTTATTAATTAACTGATTTTCTTACTAATTATTATCTTTTTCTTTAATATTATTTATTGTTAAACTTATCATGTTGAAAATTGTAAAATAATTTTCAGAAAAAGTGAAAATAGAAAACTAAATAAAAAAGGAAGCAAAGAAAAAAGAGAACAGTAAAAAGAAAGCATTAAAAGTGGAGAAAAGGTAAGGTAAGGAAGGAATTTGGAGAATTAGATAAAATTGTTTTCGTTTGTAAAAGAGAAAAGTGAAGGGTAGTGTTGTGCACCCCTTGAGGGTTGCTGGTAACAGGAGCGCAGAGGTGCGAAGAGTTCGCATTGGTTTGTGCGCTTCGCCCTGTTGTATGAATCCTCCCCTTCTTTGTATTAATTCTGTGCATTCTGTGTGCTTTACTTTGCCTTGCTTTTTGCTTTTCGCTTTTCGTTTTTACCAGTTTGCTGTTTCCAAGTTTCTTTATCTTAATCTATTTTAATGCTAAAAGTTAAAACTCTAAAGTCTCTTTTGCAATTTTTCCTTCTTTTTATTTTTAGTTTTTTGCCTCTTTTTAAGGGTAAAATTAAAAAAGAAACACTAAATTTATAACTTTTTAGGGGTTGCTTGCTTTTTCTTGATTTGCTTTTTAATTCTTTAAATAAATAAAGAGTTTAAAAGATTATAAAGAAATTTGAATTTTGATTTAAAAGTTTATGAAACATTAAAACAATAGAATTCAAAGGATTCAAAGTGAAGTAAAGTAAAGTAATCCTTTTTCCACACTTCACTGGAAGTGGAAAAAGGATCACTTTACTTTCAGCTACTTCAAAAAGACTTTTTAATGTTAATAAACTTAAAAATTAAACTGTTTTTTTGCAATTAAATGTTGATAAAGTTTAGAAAAGTCTTTGTGGAATAGCTAAAAGTAAAGTGATCCTTTTTCCACTTCCAGTGAAGTGTGGAAAAAGGATAACTTTACTTTACGTCACCCTGAATCCTTGATTTTAATATTTAATCGAACTTCTTTTAAGTTATAACATATTTTTTTAATTAATTAATATATTGCTAATCATTTATTTATTAAATCGTATTAAAAAATATTGTTTATTTACTTCTAACATTGGTTTCTTTTGGTTGTTTATGCGCATGATGATGACTAATAATACTGAGCGAAGCGAGCAGTTTAGTTTTCTCATAAGCGGCCGTTTACATCTGTTGCTCGCGCTCGCGTTACTTAAAAACCACGTTTTCCATGTTCCCATTGAAGTGCTTGGAAAAACCAGTGAAAATTACTATCCCGGGGTAGTTTTTAGTGTTTTTCCTATAATCGTCATCGTTGATTCAGTGGTAAGCAAAAAAACTGCAAATTTTTCGCTTTAATTTCATAAAAAATACGAAAAGCTTATCGGATTTTTATAATTTTGCGTAATAATAATTAATTAACTGAATTTTCCTTTAGAAAAAGCCTTTTCATAAAGGGTTTTCATTTTATTTTCCTTTTAATCGTTTGTTTTAAATTTTAATGGAAGATTTCTAATAGATAACCATTCTTTCATAATGATAGTTTTATTAATATAAAGTTTTTATTTTTTTAAATTAAATTAATTTAATTAATTAATTTATATTATTTATTAAATATAATTTGTTTTTCTTTCTTTCAGCAGACTTTGAGGACTTTTCGTTGATTTTCCACGCGTTTATTTAATTTTTTTTTTTAGTTTTGTTTTCTTTTTTCTATTAGTTTTTCCGTTTCGTTTTCTTTTCTTTTCTTAAAGTGTTTCGAATGTGCCATCGAGCACCACGCGAATTTAGTTTAAAGTATAAAAAAGTCGCGAGTGTCGGGAGTGTTGTGAGTGCCGCAAGGATTCTTCGAGGGACGAGGAACTTCCGGAAGAACATCAGGTGGAGGAACAGGAGGCAGAAGGAGGAAACTCTTCCGAGCTGCTCTGGGGGTTCTGATCTTCTATAAGAAGTACGTATTCTTTATTCTTTTTTTTTTTAAGAAAGTTAAATTAACTTTATTCCTTGTCAAGGATTCGAAGTGAGGTAAAGTAAAGTAATCCTTTTTCCACACTTCACTGGAAGTGGAAAAAGGATCACTTTACTTTCAGCTATTTTCAAAAAGACTTTTCTAATGATAATAAACTTTAAAATTAAACTTTTTTTTTGCAATTAAATGTTGATAAAGTTAACAAAAGTCTTTTTTTCAGTAGCCGAAAGTAAAGTGATCCTTTTTCCACTTCCAGTGAAGTGTGGAAAAAGGATTACTTTACTTTACTTCACCTAGAATCCTCGACAATGAATTAAATTAATTTAACTTTCATTCAAATTTGAAATAATTGAAAATAATAATTCATTATATATTTATTAATTCATTAATATTCTTTACTTGAAAATTAAATCCCCATTAGCCACTTATATAATTGTTATATAAAAATTATTAATTAAAAAATATATTTTTATTGAATATAAAGTACCTTCTGAAGACAGATTCAAATTCGAATTCAAATTCAAATTTAATTACAAATTCAAAAATTAAAATAAACCAATACAATATACAACTACAATAAAAGGACAAGGTGGTCTAAATCTAAATATATATAGATATAATAAATTATGTAGAAGGGTGTATAATATTCCTTCTTTCTTGTGTGTATTGAATGTTGAATGTCTTCTTGTTCTCTAGTTCTCTACTGTGCTATAACTCTAAACTCGCGATGCTCTCGGCGGTGCTTCGTGTAAATTCCGAGCGCAGCGAACGAAGAACGAAGAACGAACCTTCGGCGTTGGAATACGCACACACACACACACACACACACAGAGAAAGAAAAGTCTTCAATATGTGTTGGTTGTGTGTGTTGGTGTGGATGGGTCGGTTTAGTGAGTAGAGTCACGGAGGGACTGCTATTGCTATACCACTACTACACTTGCATCTATCGATGACGTTGATGTAGTTGTAGATGTGGATGTGGATGTGGATGTAAATGCATGTGCAAGTGCGTTGAGAGTGTGTTTGTGCAGAACAGAGCGGGACAAATGGAAAATCCATAATTCCGAGTCGAATCAGTGAGCGCTTTCTGCTTCTGCTTCTCTGCTTTAGCTTATTTCCTTTACCATGAACATGATGCCCCTTTACTCCCTTTAGTTAGATATATTATACCTTTTGCTTTCCTTTTCCTCACTTTGCCTATTCTTTTTCTAAGTAAATTTAAAAAATTTCCTCTTTTTTACTTATTTATTTTTATGTTTTTCATTGTCCCTAAAAAATTGCTTTTATTGTTAAGTACTTTATTAATTGTTTTTTTTTTTTTT
>JASKGO010007313.1:0-21811 GCA_030556065.1 Holobus sp. GC000080 | reverse complement strand
GTTTTGCTCATTTTAAGTGTCGATTATCTTACGGTGCAACCGAATCTAACCCTTAAGTTGAAAATCTAAGTTAAGGGACGTTTAAGTTGTGACAGGTAATACGGTGCAACTTGGCATTAAAGAGTTATTTCTATGGATCACTAATTACATATTAATAAAGGAATATTTCGTAGAGTTAAATGAAAGGTCATATAACGTTGACACAATTAGGCAAATTATAACGAAAATTTTATATTTTTTTGTTTGTTGAAGGCAATAATTTAAAATTAATTTAAAAAAGCAGGAACTGCAACAGTAAATTTTTGGTTCAAGGTATAGAAATAAATAGAACTTATTTCAAAAACATAATATAACCACCGAATAATTGTTTGCAAATTTAACATCGCAACTAAGTGGAAAATTTTAAATCGGATAAATTAATAGATATTCACTTTAATTCGACAAAAGCTTTATATTTTTATATAAAAATTATTTAATCATGACGATTAATATTTTGTAACACAATCTTAAATCAATGTCCTTTAAGTTTTATATCAGAAACCAATTTGATGAAAAGATGAAAGGAATATTTTTTTGAAGATACTTTTTAAAATTTATTGCGTTTGAAATAGTGTCATAGTGTCAAAAAGACCGTTTTAAATAGAATTTTTTTAATTGAATTACCCTGTATAGAGACGTACACTTGGTACACGCATATAGCTTGGCCGACACCGACGACCAGTCAAGGTCGCGAACGAATTTCAATGTCAATCGAGGCACACAGCAGCAGAGCACAACACAGACTTTATATCTTTATTATTTCGTTTGCCCCCGATAAAAGCCCCTGTTTGCTTTCATTAAACTTGTACACACACACTTTTTGTTCGCATATTCTTTTGTCTCTATCTTTCTCTCTGCCTCTTTTTCTCTTTTGGTATGTGATGGGAGTGCGTGCGTATGTGTCAGTCATTATACATATTATATATTTTTTTTTCCTGATAACAAACTGCTACTTGCACATTTTCCTTCATATTTGCGACTTTGTTTTACTGCGCAGAATGCATTTTCAGGTCCTTGTGGAAACATTTATTTGTTTCCATTATGTAGATTATTCACACCGTTCGTATTATTTGCGAATTTGTCTTCGTTGGCAATAAAGCGCACTTTTGTATAACGTAGTGTGTGTGTGTGTGTGCGTGTGTGCATGTTTATGTATGGGTGATGTGTGTCAGTGGATGTGGATATTAACCAAACGACCAAACGATGGAAAAAAGAATCAGCAGCAAATGCAAATGAGTCATAATTTTATAAGTTGAATGTTATCGCTTGTGAAATTGCACAAGTTTTCACAACTGGACGCGATTGACAAACTGTTTTGCTTCCTTTTTTGGACTTACATGGTTCATTGTGTTTGTGCACAAATACTTCATGATTAAATTTAGATATTTTTGGCAAAAATAAAAAATACATACATTTTATTGCCAAGAATCAAATTGCGCATTTGTTAGTTGAAATGAACAACTTATTTGTTCAGTTTTATTTTTATGCTATTCTGAGGAACTGCTCAATGAGATTGGAAACTTTTCTTTAACGTAAATGAAAATAACAATTTGCATCTTCGTTTTATTTTTTAATTGACATTTTTATATGGAATAAAAAAAACATATTTGATTGAGGTGCACTTGCAAATAAAAAAATGAAACAAGGCATCAAAGAGGTCTCTATCTTTAAAAGAATGGTTACAATGGTTACGCTTCCGAAAAGCCAAAAAAAAAACGAAACGGAGAAACTTGAACGCCTACTTCTTCACGATTCGTATTACACAAATAACAATAATTATTATCTTAAAAAGGTCATTTATCTTGTGGCGGTTATTAGGATCGGGTTCACTTAATATACCGGGTGACAACGAAAAGTGGCGCAACCCTGTCATTTTTTTATTTATCAACAGATTTATCTAAAAATTGGTATACTTACATAAGACAACATTTCCGATTTATTGACATAAATTTCAATTTTTCATCACTTCCGGTTTCACGGGAAATGACCCCAACTTTTGATTTTTAAATGGCAACCCCCACTTTTTGTCACTTTTTTGGATTCTAGGGACAATTCTGAGTTCAAAAATGTACGATTCGTTAATTTTTTATTTTTGAAGTGCTCAAAAATTTAATTTTTAAATTTCATCCTAGGTGGCCATGAATCGGTTTAAATTGTTCCCAGCCGCCCTGGACTATGTGTAAAAATGACACTTACCTTACCGCTAAAGACAGTTATTTAATTAAATTAGTTTCAAATATGACAAATGGGGTATCATTCGATTCGTTGAAAATGCTACTATCTAAAAATCAGCATGCGCCACAGTGGTACCATTTGAAAAAATTGACTTATTACCCAAAAATCATTTTGTCACTACATTTTCACTAAGAACTGAATCAGAACTGATTTTAGCGGTATAGTGTCATTTTTACACGTAGTCTAGGGCGGCTGGGAACAATTTAAACTGATTCATGGCCTTCTAAGATTAAATTTAAAAATTGAATTTTTGAGCACATCAAAAATTAAAAATTAACGAATCGCACATTTTTTAACTCAAAATTGTCCATTGAATCCAAAGAAGTGAAAAAAGTGGGGGTTGCCATTTAAAAATCAAAAGTTGAGGTTATTTCCGGTGAAACCAGAAGTGATGAAAAATTTAAATTTATGTCATTAAATCGGAAATGCTGTCTTATGTAAGTATACCAATTTTTAGAGAAATCGGTTGATAAATAAAAAAATGACAGGGTTAGGCGACACTTTTCGTTGTCACCCGGTATACACCACGAACACGTAATTGTTTAAGTCGCCATTGTTAGTGTAACTAATTTGTCTCCAATTGCAAAATTATCTTTGATGTTAATAATTTTATATTCACTTTGCAATTAAGTAAGAAAAATGTTTTTGGGCTAATAAAAATTGCTTTAACATTTTCAAGATGTCTGAAATGTAATAGTTTCAACTTTCCCAATTCTAATTTAGAATTTGACAATTCAAAAGTTGTTAAAATAACAGAACCCTGATCTGATCACAATCAACATAGTAAAATAAAATTTGTATGCTTACTAAAACAGTAATCTAATTTTCTCTTAACACATATTGGCAAAGGATTTAATAAAGCACAATTCAATTAGAGTTCATTTTTTATCAGTTTCCAAACAGAACAATGCAATCCCTCGAATTCTTGATGAAAATCTGTGTGTGCATTACAAATGGAATTAAATCCAAATTTGTAAATAAAAAAATCAATAAGTTTTATTTATTTTTTACTTTTTATGTTGGTATAGATGGCTAAGTCTTTCTTTCCAATATTCACGGAGTAATTTTATGTCTTAAAAATATACCTGTCCTGATTTAACAAAAATCGCCAGACTTTGAATTATAAATTCAAAAATGGAGTCATTATGGACTTGACACCCTTTACACTAGTACAGACATGCCTTGTAACAACATCACTGCAGTATTGAATTCATGTTTTTAATTTAACAGTGAAATTAAAATTAATTTTTGTAGTTGCTTTTCAATTTATGGTATACTATTTAAATATGAATGTTCTTATTTGTAATTAATAATTTTTTTTTTTTCGTAAAAGCGCATCGTAAATTTTTAAAGAAGTTATTGTAAAGGAGGTTCAAAATTTATATCCAAATAATTGAAAAAAACATTTTTTCAAAGGGTATTTACTAATGATATGGTAGTGGTATTATATTCTTTTTAAACAGATTTTATATTAGAATTATTTTGACTGCATTGCCAATGGAAAAAAATAATTATGTATGTGACAAAAGTTAATCTTCCCCTCAATCCTTAATTTTTATAATAGTAATGTAAAAAATATATTATTTAGAACAAAATTTAATATTATATGTATACATTTTTATAAGTTTCAATAAAATTTTTTGAAGTAATTTAAATTTGTAAACCATAATTTGGGAAATAATTCAAAAATGTATACCACAATTTGAAATTAATAAACTTTTTTTATAAATAATCGCAATCTTCTTCCATACTCAACTTTAAAATATATTTTAAATAAGAAGAAAGTAATTGAAACAATTGTCATCTAGTTTCTCTTAATACATTTGTTAGGTCAAAAAATAAATTTATAAATAATAATGGTATAAATGGGAGAAGATTCAAACTTTAAAATGCATTCCGACTATGATAACTGTGGCGATGAAATAATAATATTATAACCAAATATCCCAGGTTACAAAACCGAACGTCATGGGTTCGAATACCACGGCCGGCAAGATATGGGTAGTGGTGTTTGGGTAGGCATCCCCATCACCATGGCAGAAGGACCTTCGGGTCGATAGCCTCCCTGTGCTCAAAGCACAGAAAAAAATACAGTAACTGCTACTATTATAACGAATGATTTATATTGTTCTTTCATACCATAAAATATCAAATTTTCAGAATATTTAACTAGGTTGGTAATATTTTTTTATATTTCGAGATGTTAAATCTAAATTATTATACTTCCATATAGATATTGTATTGATATTTTACCAAATCAGGAGAGGAATATTAGAAAAATTTAACGCTCTGATGTTGCAAATAACTATTGTCATTTATCAAATAGCTGAGGATTTAAAAAAATCACTCTGCGGGATTAGGTGACCTTAAATAAACACCTCTTTCGTACACAAACGAAATAATATTAATTTATGCATTACCAAATATTTTCTATGTTTTTAAATTAAATCACGTTCTTTTAAGCAAATAGCAAATTTTAAACCTTGCAAAATGAAATATAAAATAAATCAATTACAATAACTTTTAAGGAAATGCCACCCAAACCATAAAACGAGCAATAAAATTGTCAAAAAAATAAGCAATCCTTTTAACGACAAGTAAACCTTTAATAATAAACTTCCATATAACAGGCAATTAAATACTATGAGAATGCAAAAGGGAACAACAAACTATTCAACTTTAATACAGTCGTTCAGTGTTTCAGTTTCGATTTGATTACCGTAAAAGCCCTCACATTATGATATTTAAAAGCTGAAAACCACAATCAGTGCATCCAAGCATAACACTATTAAAAATACTTAAGAAATACGAAGAAGAAAAAAGAATGAGAAAAGGCCCAGCGCAGCAGACACCGAGAGTGAGGGGAGAACGTACCGGAGATTCCCCGAAAATTTATCACACATTAAGCACACATCGAGCAGACACATACAAAGACGTGAGTAATGAGGATTTCTCGCGTTGCATGAATCATAAGCAACGAATTCTTATCGAGCAGCAGCAACCGCGAGAAAGAACAATTATTCCTGTGTCGAGCGCGTGCACTCGGACCTACCTATGTATTAAATGTGAACTCTTTGTGAGTGGACAACGACCCAGAAGGACTTTTTTCGTTCGTTCATTTCATATTTAAACAGCGGTCGCGGAATGAACTGGTATGTGGTGTGTAGTCTGCAAAGTATGACTCACTGTGCGCTTATTTCACCTCTAGCATAGTGACGTGTTGATTTGCGCCCCATATTGAAATTGGCAGTAGTGTGGCTGCGAAGTAAGCGAAACGGAGTTAATGCTTTTGCATATATATAAATTCAATCAATATACATGTTATCGCCACCAAATAAAGTGCTAAATTCGTGGAATGACGGAGCTTTCCCTGTCCTTTATGTGTCACATTTGTATATTTACGGATTAAAGTGTTTGTCGCTGTTTAAATTGCTTCATGCTTTCCTCTGGATTTTGTCTCCAGGTGGTTAATTCTTATAGAATTGTCAATTTTCATTGTAGGAACTCTATTAGATTTGAAACTAATTACACAAGCTAATAAAAATATTAACTGGCTCATAAAGATAAGTTTTTCTTCTTATTAAATATAAAAGTTACAGGAATAGTCAAATTTACTATTTCATTATAGTTACGTTGCTTGAGTAAGTTAAATAAGAAAAAAAGTCGAAATAAATAAATTATGGTTACCACATATTTGCTTTTTTTCATTATACTCTCTCTGTACCAAATTACATTTCATTGCAAATTTCTCATTAATGAAGATTAATAAGCTTACCGGGTCCATCTTGAGAAAACTATAATGGTATATCCAATCTTCAAGAAGCAGTCTATTCTCAAAACAGTTTGTCATGATTAGTTGTTAATCAAAAAAAAATAAAGCGCAAAAAACATAAAATAAAAATCACACAAAAATCACCAAATAGTGGTGAATATTTGAGAGTAGACCGAAAAATTAAGAAACCTACTTGTGGGCAGCGCAATGAAATTTTTCCGTTCCTACATCAGCATAAAATAAAGGAAAAAACTAATTCGAATTTCATGTAAATTATATACTTATAAAATAGTAAGTAAATAAATAGTAAATTATATCTATTTTTTAAAATATGAAAAATTGATTTTTCATGCAACTTTTCAAAAATTCTTTTTAGATTTAGTCCCAACACACTCAAAATTGTTTAATTTTACTAAAATTTTAATGTCAATTCTTATTGTTATTAATAATTTTTAGTTTGTGGTACTGCTTTGATTATCATTTTTGTTGTTTAATTATCTAGGATTGTCTTTTTTAATGGATTTAAATTACATCGATTGTATAATATTACTTGTTTTTTTTTTCTGTTTTTCTTTTGTAAATTGAAAATTTTATAATTTACGGTGTATTTATTAGAAAAAAAAGTTTAATTACTTTTTTATTTGAAAAAAACTTTTGGGCCACTTTTGAATTGCCTTAGGAAATTTATTGTTGCAATATTAAAGTTTCAATAATTTCAGTAAAACATGATAACTAAATCAACAGTAAATTTCTTAAAATTACATAATGAATAAAAAGTAATATTCAAATTTAACAATTGATTAGAATAATAAAAGTCTATAAAAAGTCTTTATAAAAAAATTTGAAATTTCTTAATTTTAAAAGCTTGAGTTGAGTTAAGAATATTAATATAAAGGGTGGCAATGATAAGTGGTCAACCCCTATATTTCTTTATTTACCATCCAATTTTTATTTAAAAAAAACACACTTATGGCCCCGTCTTTTGCTATAGCTTAAAGACACCCATGATTTTGGTTGTGGTCGAACTGTCTTTGCAATTTTTCAAATATGATGATTTCCATTTACGCTTTAATTTCACACCAAACCTATCTCAATATCACTTTTTAGAATTACTGAATTCGATACATTTTGGAAAAATTGGAAATTAGCATATTTTGAAAGAACTGTAAATCAAGTCATAATTTCGGATTGATTGACGTAAGTTTTAACTTGCTACCACTTTCGATTTAACCGGAAAAAATCTTTTATTTTTAAATGGCAACCAAAGTAAGTTATTTTCAGATTTTGGTTTCCTTGGGTTATGTTACGTCTAAAAACTTGTCTAATATAAATGTGAAATTTTTATAAAAATTGGTTGAATTAGAAATGAAAGGGGTGAGCTACTTTTCAATGAAACCCTATACTATAATAGTGTGAATTTATTTAATTAATATTTCCACTTCTTTTTTATCAAAGCGTTTCTCTATTACACTGCACAAAAAGTTATTTTTATTTTAAAAAAAGTTGAAATTCGTAGTGATAAAAATAGTGGTGAAATTTTTTAAAATCTTTTATCGTTTAACTAACACTTTAACCAAAACTCCAAAACAAATGCCCTGATATACAAATCCACTAATTGACAAGCCCATCAAGAAATTTATTAATATGGTAAGAGCCTAGTACAACATTTATGCATAAATGGAAAACGAATATTAAATAATAATATACAAAGTAAAGAAAAAATATTATTAATTAAAATACGCACACTTCTTAATTATTATTTTATTATAAGATATGTTCAATAACTTTTAATTGGAATCTATTTCATTAACATTTCACCATCATAAGAGGAGTATGGATTGAATGCCCACAATCTTTGAAAAGAAACAAATATATACAGAGTGATCATAAAGTATTCCTTGTTGTTAATTGAAATAATAATTTAAAAAATAATCTTACGAACGTGTAGTGAAAAAAGGGAACGCCAAATAAATATTCGTAAAACAATTGCAACATTATTATGATTTTAAAAGCTTTCAAGAAAAGCTGACTTTGCTTAAAAGTAAACACTCTATACAAACAAAACAAAATAAAAAAAAGCGTGTTAATAAAATGAAAACACTGGCTTTAAAAGCAATAAAATTTTATAATTTACTTAAGAAATCTAAGCATTTATTTCATTACACATAAGAACAAATTTTAATTATTATTGTTGCAAAATGCTCTATTTGCAGTTTATTGCCATTAAAGAATTTAGTATTTTACACTATTACCTATTACCAATAAGCATATGTAATAACTAACATCAAAGTCTAGCAGACTCTTCAGTGATCTATTTTCCATTTTAATTATTGTATCTCGGCATTATCACTTATTTGTCCATAGTGCTACTGTTTCAACATTTCTTAGAAAATGCAAGTAATTTCTTGCAATTTGCATAAGTGACCTTTAAATAATAGTAAAAAGGGTACAGGGTACAATTAATAAAAATTGAAAATATAGTAAAATGAGAGTTTACATATTATAGGTCTCGGACAATAGTTACTCATCCTAACTTTTATGCATATAATAACAATCATTACCAAACTACAGTGTAGAGTAGAATATAATTACAACTTTTGTCGGCATAGTTATAAATGCGTTCATTTTGTACCAACAAGAATATACACATACAGTTTGTTCATAAATGTAGTAACCCCTTTTTATTTGTAACTTAGTTGTGTAGTTGACAATTTTTTTAATGAAATAATATACTAGCCGTACCTTTTTTTGTTTTACGTTGATTGAATATTCCTATAAAATTACCATTGAAACCGTATGTAGACCAAGTGCATATATTTGCTAATTACCAGAGAGTACAAAATGGAAAAATAAATATAAATTCGGTATTGTCAGCTTTAAAGTAAGCTATCCCAATATATCGTTCATTTAGAAAAGTGTTACCATATGCCACGGCAGAGCACCCCATGACATGACTTAATAGGGTAGTTGCCGGTAATAAAGAATTAGCAGAAATTACAATGAGTTTTATAGATTTAATTGCGAGGAATTCAGAAATCGTGTTGTTCATTTTTTAATTTGTTGCCTCTAATTAAAAAATCAGCTGTCAGTCACGTGACTTGAAACGATAAACTGAGTCGACGCGACCTTTTTGACGTCAAAGCGTCCTAAATCGTGATAGACGAAATAGTCAAGCAACAGTAACAGTCATGTCTGATGTTAATGGTTGGGACGGATTGACGTCACACAACCACTGAAGGTCACGGAAGCGTTTTGGAGGAAAATTCAAAATTTGAATTTTAAATTTAAATATACGCCAAACTAAATAAAATTTTTCACATTTATTGCCTTAGTTAGATTCAAAAGAATCATTTTAGCCCTTATGTAAAAATTCGGCAACTACCCTATTGTTGTTCACAGTTTCAAAGTCGAAGTAGGTAGTATTTATAAGCACACTTGTGAATTTGAACTTGTTGGGCTTCCTTATTTACCAACAAAAAGAGGGAACTAAATTTATTACTTTAATGTATGAATTTATATTATTTAATAAAATGTTTCGTTATTGTTGTATAATTGTATTGTGAGTGTGTATTGTGTGGGCGTGTGTGAGATGCACCAACGTTTCAACGTCAACGTTTGACATGCATAAGTTGAGGAAAGCAGCAGAAGCAGTACTTCACTTAAAATTAAGCAAATTGTACCTACATTCAAGAAGTAAATGAGTATGCAATGTAAATGTAGCTTGGCATATCTACCTAAAATGCTATGTCCAGGATTCATAGGCATTATTCAATATGGCAATGTTTTATTAGACTAAGAACGTTGTCGTTTCAAATATATGATATAGATAAAATATAAATCAAACTAATTAAATAAGTGAGTATGGTATAATAAGTATGACGATAATAATTACGAGTTGAAATAATTAGGTGGATATTAGCGCACGCATTAATGTGTCTATGATAGACGGTGCATGACGATGAATTCTTAAATGGACAGATAACGAAGTTTATGTACAGGGTATGCAAGCACTAATCAAAAACGCTGAAGACATTTATTTTTCTTCTTGTACTCAGTTTTTTATTTCACGGCCATATTTACTAATTTTGTGAATTCGTAATTAAAAGTTTAATGACTTATGCTAAATCAAAACGGGCACATTTTTGTAACTTAAAATTTCTTGAAAATGGAGGAAAGACTTGGCCTTGATTTTTTTTTTTAACAAATTCGAACTTAACTCCGATTGCACTGCAAACACAGAAGTAATATTTATCAATATTAAATCTGCTTTAAATAAGCTTTAAAATTACGTGTCACAATGTATATCATTATATTTAAAAAATGTTATCAAATCCCACGGCAGTGCCACCTACGATAGAACACAATTGATTTTGATAGTTTTAAAGGCACATTTTTGGGTTGCCCAGTTTAGAAATATGTAGGGAGAGGTACAACTTTTATGAATGCAGTGTATGTAATAATGTAATGACCGGCGCCTTCACATTTGAATATTTGTCCTTTAATCCACAATACCACGATTTCTCTTCGGTCAACTGATTGGTTCTCATCTGTACGAATATATGCCAATTAGGAAACTTGTGCTTAATATTAAATATAATTTTCTGTATGACGTTTTTGTTTGGACCTAATTTCCAATTTAATACATTTTTGCTTTTGAAAATGAACATTAAAGAAACATTGATTCAAAAATTAATTAAAAAAAGATTCAATCTTTTAGTTTAATAAATTGTAAGTATAGTGATCAAAAACAAATGAAAGAGGACGTCAAAAGCCAAAAACCAAAACGAAGTAAAATGTTGCAGAAGAATTGACAGTTATTAAAAAATTTCGCGTCATTTGCAATTAAATTGTATTGATATTTTATTCTAGCCATTTTTAAAAATACACATGAAAAGGCGTATCTTCCTTTTGACTAAAATAAGCTTAGGATTATCCTTTTTTTTAATTTAGTGTTAGTAGTAAAATATAACCAAGCAAAAATATTTTTTCAGACTAAAGATCTCGTCAAAAACAAACAAGTATATAATATAACATATAATGTATTGCGATTTATAAATAATTTTTGTGTCATTTGCAGATAAATTGTTTTGATATTTTAATAGAACCATTTTCAAAAATAAACTTGAACAAAAACATGACTTCAGACTAATAGTATCCTATTAGGATGATAAACAAAAATTTAATTGAATTTTGAAAAAGTTAATGCCAATTTCTCTTAACCCGGAAGTTCTTATAGTACATGTAATTTAAATGGAAGAATTATCAAACAAAAAAACAGTTATGTATTAATATAATAATTGATAAATACAATTTTAAAATTGGAAACTGAGAACTTACTCATCCTGTACATATTTCCAACAAAGCTATTGTTAATTTCTTGTATAAAAAATTACAAGCAACAACATATAAATATAATTTTAACTCTTTTAGATTTAAGGCAAGAGTGAGGAGTGAGTACCAGAGTTCGACGACTTTGGCAATATACAATACCATTTACCATATGTATAACTTCGTTTAGGTTTGGACTCATCGTTGACGGAACGATATAATTGTTTTGTTGTTTTTTTTTTCTTCTTCTTCTGATTATATTTTTACGATTCAACTTTTCATTTTTGTTAATTTGTACGTAATTCTACAGTATTCTTTCTGTGTACGTATAAATAAATACTGTGAAGTCAAAGAACTCTTTTTCTTTTATGAAGCAGTAAGCCACTGATTCCTTTAACATATTTCAAACAAATGGAGAAATCCAACAAATTACTATGCTTTTATGTTTTAATTAATTGTAAATGGTAGTGCGGATTTTCTAAAGAAAAATTTACTTCACGTTTAAAAGAATTTAGGTCGTAATAATAAAAAAGCAGGTTTTATGTATATTGTATATCATAAAAAGCACACTGCACTTTTGTTTATTATACATATTTTCTTTTGTAAATTATTTTTCTGAAGGCGGCATCGTACATTTTAAAATTTGAAATAACTTTTTAGAGAAAGTCATTTTATTAAAAAAATATTTAGGACCAATATGAAATGGAAATTATTATGGCAATTTATAATAATGTAAAAAAATAAAAATATAAGGAAATTGTAATTTCCAAATAGGAAAATGTTTTTATAGCTTTATCAAAAATGCAAGAATGTAATTACTTTTTTTTTAATTTTATTGCTACTGAAAGTTTCCTAGAGAAATATTACAGCAAATAAAAGTTTTAATTATGTGTTTACTGCAGCGTTAGTAGAGAGAAACACATTTTGACTTAAAATTTATGCTACTAATTAAACAAAATTCTTATTAACTAATTAAAAAAACATTAACGACTCTTAATTGTAAAGACCTTAAAAGCTTGCTAAAATAGTGTCAACTTTTGTTCGCGTCGTTATTATACCTATAATAACTGATAATCCAAAACAAATAGTATAGATAGCCCCTATTGGACCATTTAAATAAAATAAAACCAAGTAGAAACTAGACATATTTTTTTTACAGGGTGATTGTAATGCCTTAGAATATTTTTATGTTCTAAATAAGTTACACATTAAAAAAAATAAAGATATTTTTGAACAGAGTTGAATTTTACTATTTTCAAGTCGATAGCACTTCCGTTTATTTTCGAAGTGGTTAGGTACTAACTTCAAAAAATCTTTATTTAAATTTGTCACTTGAATTCCTTTGCTTCTCAGCTCGTCAGTTCTAAATTAATGGACACTTTATTTTATCGAATGGAATGGTATTTTTGAAGTTTTCAAGCGATAGATAATAAAAAACCGATTTTCATTTATTTATTTTCTCAAAAAAATAAAAAATAAACCCTAACAATACTGGTATGAATTGAAATTTGTAAATTACTTAGAAATATTTTATGGAACACCTTAAAATAAGTCTTGCAGAAGATGACAGATATAGAGCACCATAATTAGCCCTCCGAGAATCCTCTTCCCGAAAAACGTTTAAAATAAAAAGTAAAAACCCTTGAGAAATTTACTATGATTATTATTAGTAAAGCATTAGTAGAAAATGAGTGAAGAATATCGTGGCACTCATTCAGCATTCCCACTTGACTGTAGTGTTCATACACTTTTTTATTCCCTATGTGAATGCGTTAGAGCTGAACAGAATCGCGCAACGTGCTAAGTAAAGCAATAGCAACTTGAAGAGTGAGAAAAGCATGAAAAAACCACGACATCGACGACCTTCAACGTACTCTTCGAGGACCTTGACGCATTATTATCCTCCTTATTAGTACATTCGTGCATTCATCTACGACGACGAGTTTTACTAGTTATAGATACGACTTAATCAACTTTTGCAGAAACAATCCACTCTACACTACATTCTCGTACGTCTACCTACTTCATGCCCAAATAAAACATATGGGGTGATTTAATTTTTCGTATGAATTTGATACATCCAAAATTAATTTCCTTCGATTTTTGGCTACGCATTTGAAATTAAAAGTTAAAATAAGCTATAATTGTTAAGGCCAGTTTAAATGAGGTTTGCCGTATTAATCTCTATTTTTTATGTGTAAAACATTTTTAAGAATTTTCATTATAAATCAAATTTATCTTAAAATAACACTATTAATTAGGTTCAATTTCTAGAATACTAATTTTTTATCTGATTGTAAAAATTGTCTTCCTTTTTTATTCTTTGCTCTATTTTCATTTATTTAAATAAATTTTTGATATTTTGATAAACTTAGTCTAATCTAATCAAACTTAGCAAAACCTAATAAATGCAACTCAATCTAAATCTAGAAGAGTCAATAATTCAATTCAATATTGTAATTGAGGCGCTCAGTGCAATAATGGGATAATCCACATTCTTTTTAGATATATATATATATTTACAAATAACTAAGTTTTGAGAGGTTTTTATTTCATTTTCAATTTTTTTTTTAATGTAAGGTTTAATTTTGTATCTTAAAACAGCATCGTCCAAAGAACCCTCTCAATAAGTGAGTTATTTAGGCAATATTCTTCCAAATAAATTTATATAAAAATGTTTTTTTTTTAACATTTTCAAGGATTCAAATTAAATAAATTCTTAATAATAATCCAACTTCATCCAAATAAATTTATATCAAAATGTCCTTATTGGGTTTTGAAAACATTTGGAAGAAATAATATTAAAATAATTCTTAATACTTACATAATTTATTGTTCATATTTAAGTTCAGAAAAACTAATTATGCTCAATTATTGCAAAAAAGTCCTCTGTGTTATTTAGGCTCTTTTTAATTTTTTTAACTTAACTGAATTTAATCATCAAGTCTAAGATGACTTAATAAAACCTAATACATCCAAAGACGGACAATGATTTGAATAAAATTTTAAAATATATAAAGTTATAATTGACATTGATTTAGAACAATTAAGAAAAAATGTTAAAGGGATTAAATGGACTAAAAAAGAAAGAGTAAAATGGAGAAATTTAATAAATGGTTCGGAGTCATCCAAATACCTAATTAAATAACATTTTTTATGATTTTTGTATAAGAGTTTATTAGAAATAAGGTCACAATATTTTTTAAGGTGAAAAGTAATGAAAATGGAAATAATTTTAGATCCCTTGCTACTCCTTTCAAACATTTGCAAAAGCTAATATGAAAGTAATTTTCAGTACCTTACTTGTAATTAGCTTTTTCTATGTTTACTTTTACAGTCAGAGATTTAAAGTAATAGAAATAATATTACTAACTCGGTTACTAAATATAAATTAAAATTTTCTTACTTCAAATGATCAGCCAATACAGAACTATTACAATCTAGAAAAGGAATCGTCCTTACATTTCCAGTTTCCACAATAATTTGTCCTCAGCACAAACTCTACAGATGAATGATTAAATGAGAAAAAAAATATCTATAATAGAAAACAGCTAAGAAGCGGTAAGGAGAAGGACAATGAATACTATACTTGTAGTTTACACTGATTCTATAAATAAACCAATGATTGGTAAATTTTAAATTATGGATATCTATAGCGCTATTTATGGAGTCCTTAAAGAATTCATCCTTTTGTGACGTCGATCCACGTGTGAGAACGTCATTGCGCGGACCGAACAATGTAATCACATCGTGTACTGCTAGCTATTGCCTATTGCCTTTTAGTACGTTGGATGTTTGCCGAGCTTTTCCGCCGCTTGACCAACGAATAGGTTTCACTTGCTTATACGCAACTTTAACTGGTCAACAGCCAGAACAAACTCACTTCGAATCGTATCTACGTGCTGTCTATTAATGATGTAGCGGTTTATTGCTTACCAGTGTTACGAGTTACCTTATAAAATAATAAAAGTCCGAAAGGCAGGTCGCTACATCTGCTAACTGGTTATTACAATGAATAAATCAAGGATCAATATACTTGTATCGTATCCTATAAGCTTGACGACATTCTTTTAATGCCATCATCATTAGGAAAAGGTCCTTTTTGTTTCTCTTACAGTATGATTAAGCAGGGTTATTGCAATGTTTATTTTTTTCATGATGAACTTATTACTAATTTCGTAATGCTTCATTGGATTTACTCACTTTGTGCACTTTATTTATTAGAAAAAAGTTGATTCATTTCTTATTGGGATTGAGAAATGTTATGCAAGAAATTATTGGATGTTTTCATTACTTGAGTAAAAAATATTTTAATTTGGTTCTTGTTTTATTATTATAGTTTCATACCATTGACTAATAATTTTGTTATTACATTTATTAGTCAATGTTCATATGTTATATATTAAAAAGTTGATATATTGTCATTTTCAAGAGCGGGCATTGTCCATAAACATATAACAAAGGAATATTGGGAAGCATTTGCATAATTTTCTACAATAAAGAACAAGAAACCGAAGTTGGGAATGTTAGATCTTGATTAAAATAATGATAAAATAAAAGTGGATAAAATTGAAGGAGAAGATGCTTAATAGATATTAAAAGCAATCATTTAACTTATTTTATGCATGCAAGTTTGTCTGTAACTTTACATTGAAGAAGTAATTCATAATACCTTATTGTAGTTCTTTCCATGTCAAGATGTTGGTAATGCTGAGCCAAGTGCAACTATTTGGTCATTTAATTCAAATAAAACTCAGTAATGAATTGTTTACCACTATTCTTGACCATTTTCCAAAATAACTGCCCGAACAAGTTTAACAAAAATATTGCCTAGTTTTCACCCATCAATTCTACACAATGGTCAAAGTCATTTTAGAAAGACTCTGAGAAAGTTAAACCTCATAAACAGATCAATATTTTTATTTGACGAATCATGACCACAAAAATTCGTAAACTTAAGACCCTTGTTTCTTACCAAAAAATTGCATCCAATTTGCAAATGCTTTTTGATGTACCTAAAGTAAAGTGACTTGTGACTTCATTAAATCTACTTACTCTTACCAATTTAATTATGAACACATCCGATGATTGTTCAGTTACTGCAGTTTTTATTCTTCCAAAAAGACGATGCTAACAATTTTTATTTTGCTGTCTTCAAAATTATTTACCAAAAACAAATAGATTCTAACAAGCCTGGATTTTCCAAATATTCGAGTATATATTTTTATTTCAAATATTTACTTAGAAAAGAAAAAAAAAGCGGAATTCCAAATTTATTTCTTTTATTCTAATTTTGTGATTTTAAATCTGCAGAAGCATATGTCTATCAAGGATTTATTGCTAACTGTTGCATCAGAAGTACTACAACACTAATAGAAAAAAAAAATCATATTTGAGAAGTTGAAATGGTCTAGGTTAAAAAACTGGTAACAAAATCATTGTGTCCGAAACTTTAAAAAAATGCTTTGGACACTCGAAATAAATATAATTTATTGACATAGTACATAAATGGGAATTGCTATTGCCTAAGAAATATTCGAGATTCAATTTTATGACATCTGACAATTTGAATTTTACAATTATGTAAACAAAAAAGTATGTCAATCTTTCAATCTTGTATGCTGTTTTTGAATACAATATTATTAATGCACAAATTCTTTGTTCATACAATCGAAAATATGAACGAAAGTATACTAAACAACTGATATCCGTTTTATTAATACACCTCTATAATTTAAAGCAAATTAAGATTATCAACATCGGATTTATTAGTTTGTTTTTTTTATCGCCATATCTTAGTTCAATTGACGCACTAGGGCGTGAAAGGCTTGTTTAGAAGTTTAATTTGCGAGTGTGAAAAACGACTTTATACTGAATGAATACAAAAAATAATCATTTAGTCAATTAGATTTAATATTTGAATATTGGAAGTATTAAGTAGAGAAATAGAAAATTAGGAAACAATCCGAAATTAATTGAAACTTGCATCAAAAGAAGTAAAAAAAGGTACTTGGGTAAAACATTTTATCGCAAATTTTCAATAAAGCTATTTTCTCGCTAAACAAGAAAATATTATTATTATTCATTATTATTTTTTTAAAGAAAAAATTGCTTGCACTGAAATCAACCCTACGGCCCACCACAATTTTAAGTTAATTAAAATGATGCGTGGAGGGTAATTTTTAAATTGAAGTTTGCACAGCTAAAATTCTAATTACCATTGCAACTAAAGTTTCAAAAATATCGCCCCTTTTAAGCAAAAAATTATAATTCTATTGGCATTTTATGTCACCATAATTTCAAATTTAGAAAAAAAAAAATGCTATTTCATAGGCACAACAAAGAGAACAGTTTTTACAAAAGTCAGTTCTGTACGTGAAGGTTTTAATGAAATCAAGCGCGCTCTTTGCTACCGATGCTTCTACCAAATTTAAATTAATTAAAGCGATGCAGAGAGTATAATTTTCCGGTAATAAATTGCGCAGTTTTCCATTATTGTATATTTCCTTATGCGCCATTATAGCCGTACATTCTTCAAAGTCTAAGGCTAAAACACGTATTAAGATTTTTAGATTAAGGTTTTCCTCTTTGGCTAATTACGGTTTTACAAGGCGCATCGTTAGAAGCAATTTTGCACAATGAAATTATCCTTTCTTTCTCAATGACACGAAAGGATTCGCAATTGTTTAAGTTCTAATAAATACAACGCTAGGCTAATTAAGCCCATTGTGTGTGCCCAAGTTTATGGTACAAACTGCTTTCTGCCTATGGAGAGTGCAATGAAAATTAATACCATCTATAATAAATTTACAAAAATTAGAATGAATACATTTTTACGTTTTTACACGTTTTAATAATAAATGTTTGTTGCTTGGGCGGCAATTTATGATTTATTATACAATTGCATAAATTGCCAATGTTATATTTTTGTTGATAAGTAATAAATTGTCATGATGTTGATTTATTGTTTGTTAGATTTTAACATTGTTTTTTAATTAACTACATTTGAATGGCTCTTAGTATCAACCAATAAATTATTTAATTTAATTTATAATTATATAGGTATTTTTCTATAGATAAAAGGAGTAATCCCAATATTACAAAATTAAAATTACATTTGCACAATAGCAATAATAATAATAATTAAAATATTTTAATCATTTGTCGTAAAATGCGGAATAAAAATGGCAATTGCACCAGACGTTTTTAATTTTTAAAGCTTCTCAAAAGTTAATAATGTAATTTTTGCAATTTCATAAATAATAAAACATATTGCATAAATATAAGCAATAGTTTAATTATAAATTTCATAGATATTATTGTTTATAGTTTTCTCAAATTTTTTGCGATGAAATCAAGTTTTAATTTTTCAATTTATATATGGTATTTACTTTAAATGAGACTTTTCAATTTTCAATGAAATTTTAATTACAAAACTAGGAAAATGCTTTTTCTATTTACCAAAAAAAAATGCTTATCTTTACCTTTTGTCGATTTTTAAATTATAATATTAAATTAAATATCTTCAGTTTAAAAGTAAGATACAAAGGAAGCAAAATATGCCCCTTACAAAACCTAGAAAAAAAGATTTTGTTGAAATTTTACCAAATTGTTGTAATAATAACTTCATTTTTAAATAAATAAATTAAACCAATGTATAATAAATTACTTTGAAAACTATTTTCAAAGATTATACTGTTATACGGTACATTATAAAAACTTCATGTAAAATTCGTGGTTATTAATTTAATTCACTTAACCAATTCTTTTTTACAATTTATTCTAATGAAAGTTAGTATAACTGTAAATGAAGTTAATAAATTTATGAAAATACAGTATTGAATTGGATTGGCTTCTATCCAAACCAGATATCATTAGCAGGTGGTCTATAAGACAAAAAAGTTTATTTAAGTAATTGAAATAAGATTAATTGCCGTAACCTATAACAAAATATCGAATTTGTGAAAATTAATGATCTAGAGTCTAGATCATGGTTAAAAATTCTAGAAAAAAGAAACTCCTAGAATTTTCCTACGATTCAAAAAATTGCTTTAACTTGCAGGACATTTATAACAATCAAAATTCAATGAACCTAAATAAGTTTTTAAAAAAACACAATTTTATTGAATGTTTACTTTATAAAATTTTAATTAGACTGAATAACTACTGTAATTTAAAAAATATTTCTTGTAGATTTATTTTTTTATTGACAGGATTAGCTCAAAATTGGGAAAGATAAATCTAAACTAATAAAGAATTTAAATAAGTTTATACTAAAAGAAAAAAAAACACTAACAAAATAAAAGAGTAAATTTTATTTATAACTTAATTACCGTCCATAAAACCGAAACCCAATTCTATTAGAACTGGTGGCGCGTAACGGACGCGCGCATCAACACAGATTTTTATAACACACCGATTAATGATAAAATAATGTTTGCCAATCATCAAGTAAGTATTACATGTGTCAATGTTGCGAATTGGAGTTGCGAAACGCATTCGTGGAAAAAAATTGTGTGTATGTAAGTTATACATATTATATGTGCCACTTTTGTGTTCCAACTAACTCCAACTCTGCTAACTCGCACTTCACGTACATTTAAGAATACGATAAAAAAATTAAAAATAAGGCAATATAATTAAAAAAAAATCTCCTTGTAGCAATACTTATAATGCAGCATATAATAAGTTAATGGCGAGCGACCACGATGTACCTACACTAATTATAATTGAGCAGTTAAACCGTGAAAATGTAGCTTATTAGGACGTGTGAGAGGAGAGTAAAAAGTAGGCGCCTCTTACGTCAATGAAAATGGCCCACACCACAACAGCTGTAAATCTATAAGCGGCAGCATTTTTGTCTGTGTGCGTTCATTTGCCAGTCGTTCGTCATTAGAGAAGCACACACACAAAAGAAAACAAAAAGAAATATTCAGTGAACAATACTTTAAAAACAAAAATAAAAAAGCAATTTTAATACGTTAAATTAAAAAAAAAAGTGGCCAAAGTTGTGGTGAATTTAAAAACTAAGTGAGAAAAAAAAAAGAAAGCAGCAATAGTCAAAGCTTGTGTAAGTGAGCGTGCAATAAATAATTACGAAAATGTTAGCACTTAAATGGATCACAAACGTTATTGCAAATTTTTATTGCAGATAATTACGAGTAATTAATTGCCAATAAATAAATATGTTATTTATAGGTTTATAATGGACTGTTGCAATCCTCAGAAAACAATATATTTGCAAATACCAATTAATTATTAAGGTTTTGCAAATACGTGTCATTATTTAAGAAAAAGATGGCTTAATTATAAATTTCGATTGATAATTTGTTTAACAAAAACTTTTCCAATTTCATTTATTATTCAATTACTGAATAATTTCCATTTTAAAAGTTGCTTAATTTTTTTCATGCATTCAAATAATATCTTTTTTAGAAAGTTGCAATTTTTTAGTAAAAAAATCTGTTGACATTTATTGAGTTATTGTTTATTTTAAGAACGGAAGTTGTTGTTTATTTAGTTATTTATTTTTATCTGAATGTTAAAATTTTTGTCACATCTTTTTTGGTTAAAAAAAAAATATATAACTAAGCTATTAAGAATTTAAAAAGAATACTTTTCAATACTACAATGCTTTGCTCTTAAAAAACGTTAATTTTAATGAAAAGTAGTAATTCAATGTTATTAATTAAATAATGAAATTCGTAAAAAAAAAATGATAAAAATTGAATTACAAGTTCAAAACAGGACAAAAAGAAATGAGAAGAAAAAGCGCATTTTTTAAGGATGTCAAAAACTCTTGGTACGTTTTAAGAAAACAATAAATAATTATAAATTTATAACCATCAGTTCAGCTAATTCCCTTTTTCTTCTGTCGATTATTTTGCTACCCAACAGTCGAACAGTCAGTTTATTTGTAATATATTTTTATTGAGTTAAAGAATAATAGTAAATATAACCAAATAATAAAATAAAAATTAAGTAATAATTTTCCATCGCTTAATTAAAGCAATCGTTCTTTTTTTCGTTTGTTTTTTGAAAAATGACAATTTTGCTGTCATTATTTATGGGAACTACCTTTAACATCCCTCCTACGTCTTCCCTTAAATATCATATTCAGATTAAAATAACCTTTCTTTTAAATAATTTATTTGACTGGTCCAATTTTAAACCAGGAGGTAATTATTTTTTCACTCAGATTTTTTTTAATCAGTTGATTTTCATGGAAATAAAATCAGAATTGAGCTATAAAATCCTCGTAATTATTGCAAACTGAAAAATTGGGGTGGTACCGATCCATTACATCAAAATCATCATCATATTTGTTCTTTAAAATTTTGAAATTCCATTTTTAGAAGTTTAAATATCAATAAATTTAATCAGTTAAAAAAGTTAAAAATGAAATAGATTTTTTACTATATTTTGTTGATTTTTTTT
>JASKGO010007311.1:0-26380 GCA_030556065.1 Holobus sp. GC000080 | reverse complement strand
TTTCACCTAATTATTAATAATATTTAAAAACTAATTCGCCAGAAATGAGTCGAGATGCGTTGGTATAGAGTTCAAGCAAGTTAATGATGGGCACGGGTAGATCAACCAGGTATATGCGTCCCAAGTAAATCCTTGCCAAAGTTTTCCATCCATTTCAAGTAACCCATTTAGAAAGGGTCGTTAGAAAACCCAAGTGTATGTCCTTTAAATCTCCCTAGCGGTTTTCTACTTTTATTTTATTATCTCTTTTCTCTCTGTCTCGTCCGTAAGTATTAGTATTGGTGTGTGTATGTGTGCCTGAGTGTGCACGCGTTTGTGTGTATTCAAAATCCCTTTTCCATTCCGAAATCCATCTATAGGTGCACAGTACATTTATTATCCGATATTGCCATCGGTCAAAAAAAGCCCTCCATCGATTGAGCCTTGTTGGTGTTCTTTCTCTCTAAACCACATCAGTCATTCGATCCTTTCGGTATACTATATGTACAGTCCTTGCAATGTTAATCATTCGCCCGAGATGAGATTTATTGTTTTAATTGGCCCACTTATGTCTTCTTTCTTCCCCCTTTCTTTTCCTAGTTTTTTTTTTCTTTGTTTCCCATCCGCGAAACGATTCTTTCGTCCTGTATTTGCACGAATAAGTGCCTTATCATTTTAATAGTGCGCCCTTTGAGCTTTCTCTATTTTTTGCCTCCTTTATAATGACACATCTAACAAGAAGCTTCCTTCTTTGGGTTCGCATAAAGGACACGTACGAGCACAGAGGGCACCCATCATATATCGACGACAATAGCTTGGAATTTTTCCTTTCGGTGCGTGAAACGTGCATAAGTATTTCAGATGATTTCAGTATCTGCTGTTGCACGAGTATGTTTGCATTGGCACAAAGAGCGAACACAAGACGTGATATCATTACTGGAATTAAGTACATTTGCTTGTGTGCACGCATTTTTTCTTTTTCTTTCATTCTTACTTCCCTTTGCAATCTCTTTACTTACTTGTTAGTAGTGTTTCATGTACTAATGAAAATTATGTTTTTGTTCCAGGTGAGTGCCGTTAAGAAATTCTTTGCGCGTCGTGGACGATGGCGTCTAACATTGCGAGAAGCAGAAGGAGCAGTATTATCTGAATGCGAAGGTATTTGACGCATAAAGTTTCGTTAACTAAGCAGAAACGAGCTTTAAAACGTTTTACGGCTCTCTCCACTTTACTTCCCCTTTAATTCGCGCCAGCACCAATCTCGAACGTGTTCCCGTTTTGTCTAGTGGTTTAATTATCGTCGTATTAGAAAAAAAAAGTAAAAGAAGGCAACAACTTCACACACCTGCTTTCCTAATTATTCTCTTTGTATTTTTCTATTCGCCAGCAATAGGGGATGGCTTTTTTCCTCCTATTCTTTATTCGGTCCATTTCATATAGGTATTTATTTTTGTTAGGAAAATTCCTTGGGAAATCAAATCTTTGTCATATTCCTTCTTTACGGTGCAGTTCTTTCGAAGGTATAAGCTTGGATTTTCATATTGATTGACGTGTTCGTGTGGAGAGATTTGCGTGGAAAAAATGTGACACCAATTATTGCTTCTTTCTTTTTATCTTGCGAATATTTGACAAAATATTATTTCTTTACTTTATTTAAAAAAAAATAAGTTTTAACAACCCCAAATCTTTCGGTTTTCTTTTTTAAGTTTGCCAAAATGTTTGAATTTTTCCACAAAATCAGAGTTGAAAACCCTTTTTCTTCATATGCCGACAAACTTATTGCATTGGGGCTCGAATGTGCGTACGTACGTACAAGTGTACACGATCCTGGAGGCGGTTACAGGTAAAGCAGTAGCTCGTCGGGAATGCTGTTCCTGTGCTCTTGGTCTCGTTCGTGCGTTCGTTCGTTTGGATTTGAATAGTGGCGCTTAGGTTGTAATGGTGGTGGTGGTGGTGGCAATAGGTAAGGGTCATAGGGAGAGCGAGCGCACCAGGTAAGCATTAAGCTTATCGTGGAAAATCGTTGGATGGGAACGAGAGGGAAAACGCGCGTGCTGCTCTGTGTGTGGAGATGATGATGATGGTGGTGGCGGTGGTGGTGGCAGCAGCAGCAACAGCAGCAGCAGCAGGTAACACACAAGCAAACGTTGGATGATGGTCTCTCTCCACCACCATACAAGCATCAGGTTGTATGGAGAAGATGTGGAGCCTGTGTGGTTGTGTGCAGGTGGGCACTCGCAGCAGCAGCAGCAGCCAGAGCAGGATGCGTCGTCCTAATCGTCCTGCCGGTGTGTTGCTGGAGTGGCGGGGGTGGTTGGGGCGTAAAACGGGGAGCCTCGTAGCCGCCGTCCGCTTAGAAAGAGCAACAGAGAAAGCCAGAGGTAGTGTGCACGTTTCTGTGCGATGGAAAGCGCGCAGACTCGCGATCGTCAACCAGCCAGCCAAAGGTAAGTACTCCTGCTCCTTCCTGCTGCTGCTGCTGGCGCTGCCGGCACCGACGTAACGGGCTAGTTCCTGCTGCCACAGTCCGGGCGAGAAAGCCAGCGAGTGCGGCGGTCCACAAAACAACACTCACACACACACACCTCTCAACTTCCTACGAACTTACAACTATTACTCACTCTATCACAATCGTTCACCATCAATTATTATTAATATCTCGTTGTTGCGTCGTCGTACCACCGGTCTCCTTCACCGTGTGTTCTCCGCTCCACCAGCACCATCTCCGCTGAAAATTGTAATACGTTTTTTTTTTCTTGTTGAGATAACTGTTGCAACTAAGACTTGACAACACGAGCAGCAAGTATTGAAAGAACAGACCACCAGAACAGACTTTCGCGGAACAAAAATTTAAATACATAGTATGTTAATAAGAGTAAGAAATATCTGACCAAAGGAACGTACACACACAAACACGAGCTTTCGCCTAAAAATCTTGGAAGAAAACGCAAATTATAAAATATATAGATATACCGTTGAAACAACAGAAACTTCGTTGTGAGCGTGTCTTTTCACTGTCGTCTCTTAACGTTCATAATAAGAATTGTATGACTTGTTCACTGTTTTCATTCTCTTTGAAAAAAAGTATTTTCAACTATTGTCATTTTTCTCCTTAAGCTGACCGAGTGCTCTTCAGTGACTCTACTGAACACACACCAATAAGGTAACATTCAAGTTATATACATTTTTCAAAAACAAAACTAAAAAAAAATAATAGAAAAATCGCCCGTTAATTGATACATTTGAAAAAGTATAGTTAAATATATTATATAATATTATAAAAGTATTTAAAAATATATTATATACTTATAATATATTATGAAATTGTTCCTTTTTTAGTACAAATATATTTATTAAAAAAGAAAAAGAAAAATAAATAATATTAATTGTCGATTGCTTTCGATTTTTTATTCCAAACGAACGGTGAAACAAAACAATTATTTGCAACGTTTTTTGACGACAAAGACACGTCGAACGCGCGCGTCTTGTCCAAGAATTAAAGACAATCATAAATAAATAATATAGGTAAATTGTAGTTAAGCTTAGCGTTCGTCTAAGGTGAAAATCCTTGTGATAGATTTTTGAGAATTATAAGATAATCAAATAAAACTTTTAAAAGTAATAAGAGAGAACTTCTGAGAGCAGAGCTATTTCAAAGTAATGCAGTGTTGAATAGTTTCGAGTAATTTAGCGGTTGGAAGTGCGCGTCTAGGCATAGAAAGAGCATAATAGAGATCAAAACCTTCTTCGTCATCCTGTAACCTGCACTAGCCTTCTCGCCTAGTAATCAGGAATAAAAAAAGAGAAGCCAAAAGGAAGAAGAAGAAGAAGAAGGTGCACGTATAAATAAATAATAGAGAAATAAAAGAGGAGGCGCGCGAGTGTATCTCAAGTTGTACTAGTGAAACGAGATTCTGTATTTTCATTGTGCGTTTGCTAGGGAACAAGAACCTAGCACAAAGGTACCCATAGTTTCTTGACCTCCGCAACTTGACTTAAGTCTAGCTGACTAGTTCTCCAGCGAGAATACTTGTTGAGTTACATAAGAAATATTCCGAGTCACATTTTCTCATCCGAGGAAGAAAGAAGCAGAAGTAACCAACCGACAGACACCGTCCAAACATTCAAACACTCACATACTCACTAGAAAGACAAGTTTATAATTAATGTTAAAAGTCAAAAGTAATCAAAAGGAGTAATTGATTGCGGGATAAGTGGACCCAGTGCAATAATTTTATTGGTATATTTGTTAAAATAGTTAAAATAAGCGGTACTGCTTAATAATACTTGCTATTTATAATTATCTAAATAATTAAATAATAGTAAAGAAGAATATCTGAATGTCGAAACTCGCACTAATGTCAATTTCACATTTTGTGTATTTCCAATTAATCAAGAATACGTTGTTGCAGTAAAGTCAGAGTAAACAATAAAAGACAATCACCGAAAAAAATAAAAATAAAACCATTGCAATTGTTAATTACAAATCGATCAACAGGAACTTCTTGGTTGACAATCAAAATATAAAACAAAACAAAAAAACTCTTGAAGGTTGTGCTCTGAAAGTACTAAAGTAATCGATCAAATTTTAGCGATATAAACTTGTTGTGTAATAATTATATTATACTACTACTACAGAATAAGAGAAATAAATTATATACGTATAAATATTACTGACAGTTATTTTTGACAAACATTAGTTGAAGTATACATTTGTAAAGTAAATAAAGAAAGCACGGGGTAACCTTTTAGTGAAGGCAAGTAAATAATAATTACGACGTACACATATCGTAATACATAGCTATCATAATATATAAGGTGAATTGTATTAAATAATTAAGAATTATCTATGAAATAAGGACAAAAAGTAAATAGTATTTGCAAATCGATAATCAAAAAATTAAAAGTTAAAAAAATCATACCAAGAAAGCTCATTGGCAATCAATTCTGAGACAATCTGGAAAAATTCTCTGATCAATTAATTCGCGACAATCTTAACGCAAAGAAACCAAATTATTTATATAAGATTTAATATTGATTAAACGCACTATAAGCTTATAATAACTCTAATTAATAATCGAAAAATTGTGTCTGTGTGTGCGTGTGTTTGCATAAGAATTTAGCAAAAGAAAAATTAAAAAAAAAAAAACTTGGTGTGATTATCGTCAATACCGAAATTAAAAAAGGCAAAGAAAACTTTTTAAGAAACAGGTGATTAGTGTGACTGAAAAACGGTCACACTGATTAACTGCAATCCGAGTAACTTGGCGGGTGTGTTCTGGTACTGTACGCGTCCACCGGGTATCCGTTCCCTGGTCCCGGCCCGTTCTTCGAAAGTCCCCACCGACCCAACCACGACGTACTATCTAAACGCGCCCGCTCAACTTCCCTACGTAGTGCCCCTGTTGCCCGTTCCGTGTCCCGATTTAACGGCCGCTTCATCGGCTGCCGTCACCGCAGCGCCCACCACAACCGCCGCCGTCTTCCAGCCGTCCCCCGCTGCCGTTCCCTGTCCTTGCGGCCAATGCGTCACACAGCACATGTACACTGCTAATCATCAGCTGGCCGCCTCCAACACGCTGATCGTCAATCGTTTCACCGAAATCAACTACTTCGACAATCCGACGTCAACCGTCGCCGCCACCATCACTCACAACACGCTCTCGCCAGACAAACTACTCCCGTACGATATGGTAAGAAAAGCTCTCCATTCTTTATTTTTCGGCTGGTTCTGTTGCTGTTGCTGTTGATGTTTTTGTTATTGTTATATTTCGCCTTCCTCGACGTCTCTTCAATTAGGTATTCCGTGATGTTTGTTTGCTTGCTTGAAGGTTTTTTGCTCGTGTTTGTTTTATACTCGGCGAGTGCCGTTTGTTTCTAATTTGGCGCCCGCAGTAATTACGAGAGATGGAAATTTAAATATTCAACGGCGAACCAAACTGTAAAAGGACTACGTTATGAAAATTTCAGCTTTTTTGTTTGGCGGTTTTCTTGTGCCGTTTGTCTGCATTTTTTAAATAAACTATTCTACGTCCAGTTGCGGACTTAATAATTATTTATTTTTCTGGCATAACCCTTTTCCTCACTAAATCTCTTTTGGTATTTAATTTTCCCGTATAATGTTCTTTTGATCTTGTTTTTTTCTTTTCGTTTCGTAAAAGTAGCTCAAGTTAAATAAATTGAATTAGTCAAAAATGTAGTTAGCCAAATGATTCGAAGATGTTTGCGCCAAACGAGAGCTGAACTCTTTGATATTACGTGCGCGAGGGTTGGTAAACAGCCACGCGAAGAGTAATAGACCGTACTTACAGACTTATACTACAACCTTAACTTATTTTCTCCCCTTCGCTGCGTAAGTCCAAAGAGATATCGATATAGACGCGTGTGTTTACTTAAATTAATCGGCAATTTTCTTCATCCACTTAACGTAACTTTTCACAAATTCAGTTAATTTTTCTTCAGTTTCTTGTTTAATTTTTTTGAATGTCTAATGTATATTCTATTTCTTACGCTTATTGGTAGGATAATTTAAAATAACAGATAAATGAAATTTTTTTATTGATATCAATTGGAAAGAACGAATTTTCTCTTCCATGATGAAGTAAATATATCCAAATTAAAAATTTATCGCTTTCGATCAAAACGAATCTCAGCAGATATCAAAAGAGAATAAATAAGGAACAAAAATGAAAGGAAAATTGATAAAGAAAAATGCTGCCGTTGGAAAACAAGGAGCAGCTTGGGCAAGCAGCTTATGCAAGGAGATGCGATTCGATTCGTAAAATATAATGCCGGCAATCTTAACACTGACAGTTGCCGGTGTTTGATGATTTCCCCAACGTATTTTTCCGCTGTGCGCGAAATTGATTTTGGATTTTTAATGTGCCAGCGAATTGTTTTCTTCTTATGCGCGTTTCTACCGATGCGCCCATACCCGCCGCTTCCACTTTCTTCCGCACGGCGACCCGGGGCAGCAACCGCCACGGTAATTCGCACTAAATAATACAGGTGCAGATAAAACGCGCATCGTCGTCTAGAGACAGATAAATTGTACGGCTAAATTTCACCCACACATTTCTACTAGATAGATAGATAGATCTAGATGGAAACGTGTAAGCATAATATCGGTACTATATAGTTTTCCCTGGCGCATTGTCTAGCGGCAATAATCCGCGTCGCTATTGTGCATTCAGATTTTTTCTGTTTGTTTCGTTCGCCTCCCGGACGACTTATCTCGGTTTCCCACGAAAATCCGCATAAATTTTCCATTCGAAGTGAACCGCCGCGCGTATACGTGTTGTAGCTCAGAGCTCCGAGCACAGAGCATCGAACGGCGAACCTTAAGCCTAAGAGTGGTACACACATCAGCGACGAAGAAGCGCGGCGTTATCCTTGCGGATTGCGCGCGTAGAGTAAGTCCTTCAAGGTCGGGGACTGGTGCTTGTGGTTTCGCGCGTTGCTGCTGCTGCTGCCCGCCGCTGGTTCTTCTTCTACCACCGCGATGCTTCTCTTCCGTCGTCGACTCTCTCTCTATAAAATTTTCATCGGCTCGTCTAGAGTGCTAGTGTTCTAGCGGAGTCGAGGCGTGTAGAGTTGTGGCGGTGCGTCCTCGGGTCGGGTGCATCCTAACGTCACGCGCTCGGTATTTCTTCTATTCGAAGGTACGAGAAGAAAATATTCCGGTGTTGTCTGTCGCGTGAATATAAATTATTTACACACTCGCGTTCTCCGGGTGAAAGGGATCACTCTGTCAGCAGCAGCAGAGCAGCAGCAGCATCAGCGGCCGTTTGTGTGCTGTGCGCGCCCTTAAAGTCTTCTGCGTGTACTTTATTGTTTACCAGACTGATGGCTTCGTGTAAACGGATTACCACTCGCTAGAGAGCATAGTGGCGATAGATTGTTTCAACGGTAATCGGGGGGCATGTTGTGTACCTGAATTTCCACGACTGCTTATTGCATAATACGCCCGGATTGCTTGTTGCTTGTTACCCTTAGAAATATAAGCACAACGTAAGTATTATCAAGGCAGGGAGATATACTTTTTTTTTCTTTGATAATAGAAACATCCATTCCCCTCAGATTGAAATATTCTCCCCTAAGATTTAAGTGTACTACAAGCGCTTTTTCCCTTGTTATTTGCGGTGTATAGTCTTCATGGGCCAACAGATTAGAAGAAATTCTTAAATTGTTTGCAGTAGCCTCCGAGGATGTCCTTGACCGCTGCCGTAATATTTGCGCTCGCTCTTCGTGAAATAACAATTGCCGGCGTTTAGATATTTTTTTTTCTATTCCTTTATACAGAGTTGCGATTCACTTGGTCGGTTCCCTAAGCTAATTAATTAAATTGCGAATATGATTATTCAAGTTGACTGGCCCATAGAGAGATAAAGTAGCGAAGTACTATGGTAGTTTCGTGTTTGAATGTGCGCTTGTTCATTCGTTTCGCTGCTTTTAACTTAACACAACATATGCCTACTATACATGCAGCTAGAATATAAGTGTTTATTAATGCATATGTATAGTATACGTGTGTTTACTTTATGTTCTAATTATCAGCAACGAAATTCTTTGCTACGAATGCACACTTCAAAGTTAGTTAGGCAGACTCTCCTGGTTTATTTGAGACTTAAGTAATTAACCGTATTCCATTGGTTAATTAGCTAGAAATTATGATTCCCGTCGTTATGGAATGATGCTTCAAACGGGGCAACGTTCTCGAGTCCATCGTTCCATGAGAACGTAAATTGTTCTCCTCTACTATACTATTGTCGACTATGAAAAATGCTAATTACACCTCTCGGTTCTTCGTCTTCTTCCTCCACTCGTACTTGTACTTATAGCCGCTTCCTTCTGTTTCTTATATTCTTCTTATTTTTTGCTTTTATTGTTACAATTATAAATAAAAGATTTTTTATTTAACTGCTATGTGGTTTTTTTTAATGGTTTTAATGCGTATTTCATGACATAATAAGTCGCAACTAAAAGTTGATTTTATTAATAACTTGTCGAAACTTTTGTTCTGAAAAAATTGATCATTTTTTTGTGCAAACCTATATATTTTTCATTTTCTTTGCTATTTAATAACGAATTCCATTGGTGGGAAAACTTTTCAGTATTTGCGCATTCAATGTTTGCACTTCAAAAATATAATTCTCGTATAAATTCCGATGCGCGATCTATTCACCCGCCAATAAATAATAAAATGCAATATTTCCGCTAGTTTATTTGCACACACCCCTACGTGCCCATTTTATTTATACAGTAGTTGGTACACTTGCCTCGATATGCGAACAAAAAAGAAGCTTGAAATAGGCCGTTTTAAACTTACAAAAAATGGAATACGAAAAAAAAAGGAATAAGAACGTTCCTGTAAACCAGTGGTAGCAGGCAGTATTATATTATGCAGTATGTATACTCTGTGCTACAGTTTGTGATAGTATTCATAAGAAAAAGGCGTTTTGTTCGAAGCATGTGTTTACAGAAATGGATGTCAGGATGGTGGTGTGGAGAAGCAAAGGAGTAAGATAGAGGGTGCATTAAACGCATACACCAGCATCGGGGATGAATTCAGTTGCTGGTTGGCTTAGTAGGTGGTATACATAGTAGGTGTATAGTTGAGATTGGGCGCGATTTGCTGTGTTGGTATTATTGATCTCTGCACTCTAAAACCGCGTTACGTAATCTATTACGTTTATGGGAAGTAATATTTAGTCGAAGACCCGGTAAAACGATGCGAGAAACGACGCAAGTGTATGCTTATCGCATCTACTGCATATATCACCCTCGTTTTCCTATCAATTTCCAAATGGGCTGTAACTGCCAAATTGTCAAACGATGGAAGTTCGCATAATAAATATGATGCTACTTTATTGCTAATTGCTTTGCTTGCTCTGCTCCTTGCGCAGAATATCAAGTGATAAATTTTGCATCGGTTTAATATATTTGCTTCTGTTTCAAAATGATTCATTTGAATTTTCCAATATTATCTATTGTCTATTTCCAAAAAGAATTAACTAAATTAGCTACAATAAATATTAATTTTTGGGGAATGTTATCGAAATTCCTGTTTGCCGAGACTGAAAGGAATGAACACATGAAAGCTCCTTAAGTGGTGTCGATATCATATTGGAGGAAAATTTTGTGCGGAAATTGCGAAATGCAATAAATCAATCAATCACCGCACACTATTGACCTATCAATCTGCCGTCTGCGATAACGTTGGGTCCAGTTAAGAAGATGATGTTCCATAAAGTAATGAGAAAATATAATTTAGGTGGAGAGAAAAAAAAATCAGGTGGAAATTTCATCGAATTTTCTCTCTGCTCTCTGCTCCGAGCGTGCATGAGCTGCTTTTATTCTCTCTCGCTTTTGTGTGTGTGTGTGTGTGTGTGTGTGTGCGAAAGCTTCGGATGTGTGCACATTCTTCTAGATGGGGGGATATCAATCTAAAGTCAATAGCAATCATAACCCTCGAACTCGATATAGGTATCGCTTTTCTTTATCGTGTGCTCTTAGTGGAATTCACAGGTGGGAGCGAATTGCATGGACAGGCACACGCCATATTCTTCGAGACATTAAATGAAACGCTTAAAGCTTATAGCAGCCGACTTGACTTGAATACGTCATATATGTGATTTATTAAGTTTGCATTTCCTTGTAAATAATGTGGTTTTGATTATTGTCCAAATATGATTCCTTTTTTTTGTGTTTGCGATATACTACTTATAATGCAAAAAAATATGGTGGAAATATGCCACAACTAGGAAACGGCAATATGAAAGTGTTGCCAAGTCAAATTGGGAAAAGTCGCGGAAAGGGATACATACAATGAATACGAGTTATTTCGGAATTTATTATTGCGCGCTGCATCTATTGGTCGCAAAGTTATAAACTTTGCAATTTCGCCAAACATATGCACATTGCACACGTCCTATTATTATCCGCAATTTACTCGTTCTTCGAACATTTAAGTGTAGATGTATGTATTACTGCGTTCGTACATTAATGAAATCATTTGGCCGACGTCCAGCAGTTGGGAAGAAAAATCGTACGCGCCTTATGGTAATCGGGAAACCGACTAATGATCTCGCTTGTATAATTGCATTGTTTTTCGCAATTAGTAACCAATACCTGCCATATCCAGCAAAGACAATCTGCTGCTATTATATTTTCTCATAGTCTATTACAACTTTTGCATTTTGTTCATTTAAAATTTGTAATGACTCAAAATATTTTCATAACTATGCAGTTAATTTGGTTTTTGCAGATAGAAAAAATATAATTAATATTGTAGCTGCAGTGTTGAAAAATGCTTTAATTAAGTGATTTAAGTGACTTGGAATTTTAGTGCCGATGATGGCATTATCTGTCATCGACTAGAGTGGGTGGTCTATTTTTGAATTTGCGCTGCAGCTTGTTATTTTCAGAAAAAAAATTTTTTTTTGTAAGCATTGGATACTTGAAAAACAAATCGAAAAAAGTAACCCCATTCTGGAGTCTATTATGCCTCGATGTGTCTACGTACTTAAACCGCAGTTGAAGTATGTAAAATTGCTATAGTTTTCAATACGCTCGGATTTGCCTGAATAGGAATGCAGTTTGTTTCGCATGTCGTGCATACTAACACTCTCGTGAAGTGCATCAACGGAATGAAGCGGATTTTTCGAAATGAAATATACAAACTTTCACGTATACTTACTCTACACTTTTTTACAATTTTCAATAATTTTTTTTTTCTTTTAATTACGTTTGCCCCTGTATAAGTTGCCGTTAGCCAGATGGTTGAAGCTTCGGTATGTAATAGCCGTTTGTCTATTGCGTGGCGACGACCACCTGAGGTGAAATAAATACGCGAATATCATAAAAGTGCACCTCTATAGTTCTAGCAATAAAGTTTCGCTATTAAATTTTTAGCCATCGCAGCGGGCAGGCTCTCGGCTCTTTAAGTATAGGTTTTACAGAAAAGGGTATAAATAACGTTGGTGGGGTTCGTGTTTGCGAGGCGTCCCGACGCGGCAGTCCAGGGTGGATGATGTGAAAATAAACCCCTTAGGTGTTTCGTCGCTCCCAAATGAATTTACACGAAATTGATTCGGTCCAGCGAATTATTTCCTCTTTGCTGCTACTTCTGCTTCTGCTGCTTTTAACATATATTCATTCACGCATATATAGAAATAGGTATTTAACTTCCATTTTCTCCTCCCCTCGTTTTAACAAAAACAATGGTCACATGCATTTGGGTAAATAGTGCCACTTCCGCTTTGTCCAAATACTCTTTGGCTTCGATAAACTTTGTTCGGTGTGTTTGTTCAACATAATTGAATACTCGACCAGAGAGAGAACCATTAAATAATTTCGCTTGGCTATGTAAATCGTGCGACGTACGCTTTAACACAGCTTTCGGAGCGTCGTCGTATTAGCGGATACGATGCTCGCATTAAGATCCTTTTGATGAGACACCAGTCGGAAAGCTGCGGTCCTTTCGCTTTCGCACAAAGGACAACGACAAGAAGCAATTTATCGAAAGTCGCCGGCGTAGTCGTCTGTGCGTAAATAGAGATCCGGCGTATCTCCTTTGGCCGCTTCACTGCATAGGGACAACAATGCATATTTCTACTTGCTGTACGTAAGTACGTACTGCCTGCTGCTGCTGCTTCTTCTTTCATGGTCGGCCAAGTTAGTTGCTGGGCCGGATACTGCACTGGCTATGGAGCGCGCGCGGGAAAAAAGGTCATTACTTGGTGCCGCACGAAGAACTAGCTGAGAGCCAAGCAACGATGAGCCAAAGGAAAAAGTGAATCGCGTCTGCTTACTTCTCTGCTCCAAGTCCTATAATAACCATATAGCAGCTATACCATGTACAGCGCTCGGTTCTTCTCTAGGCAAGCCGAAGAGCTGCAAGACGAACATTTCTAGCTCTATGATACCATTGAACTTGTCGTTGTTGGCCTTGAATCTTCTTTTTGAACATCGTCAATGCTTTTCTAGTGGTGATGGTGGTGGTAGACCTAGAGCAGCAGCAGCAGCAGCAGCAGTGGTAACACTAGAAAGAACTTCGACGGGAACATCTTTTTCTTTTCCGCTGGTTGATTCCCATTGTCCTACGACGCGCTTCTAATTACCTCCTAAATGCGACACTTACGCGGAAGCATTTTGCCTTCGCGGTCGTTGCAGAAGATGATTCTTCTTCCTTTTAGATAATATATTTGACTGCGACAACGACGCAGAAGAAGATGAAGAAGAAGCAATTTCGCTCCACGTAATTCTCTTCGTTTTACAGTTACCTGATTCTCTAAACATGTAATCGGCGTGTATGGTTATTCGGAAATGACTTTAAAATTGCGCTTAGTTTAAATAATGAAGCGAATTGCTGAATTGGAATTGCCACGGAGAGTAATTTCGCAATATAAACGGTTTGTGTCTGTGTGCTCCTCGTGTAATAATGTAATATAAGTTTAAGTGCGCGGAGAGGCATGTATGGAGCTAATGTCGTTGCTGTAGTATAGAGAAGTAACTACAGGTATGTACACTTTCAAGTGTATTAACCCTCAGACAAGATGGCCTTCGAGTTACTAGTTTTATAAAATCATATAATTGGTTGTGAAAGATACTACTCCTCGATCCAAACAAACAACTTGCACACACACACACACACTCACGGACGCACACATTTCTTACCTGTAGGTACACTTGACATTTCTCTTATCGGAACCGTCATCGGGAATGCTTCAGGATCGATTTTTTTATTAGTGACCGTCTTATGTCTATGCCATTGGAAAATCTGCTTTGCCCTTTAACTCATGTTTCTTAATCAATTGGTTATTTGCTTCAATTTTTAAATATTCGCTGCTTTTTCCGATCATGCAAGGTGTTCCAAAAATTGTTGCACCCCTCCAAGTTTTAGATTTGATTTCTTTGTGGAAAACTGGCCCAATCAATTTTTAAATCCAGGTAGACCTTTTTTAATATTAAAATTTATCGACCCCCGCGAACTAGATGGTAATCATGTCAATTTTTTTAATAGCACGGTAGATTATGTGACATATCTTCTGAAAGTTTTATTTTAATTCCTAAATAATAACATAAAATGAAATTATTTTAGAAATCTGTCAGATATTATATTGTTCAAATGAAGATTTATTTTATTCTAGTATTAATTCATTGATTTTTTGAATTTCAGCATTGAATTTAAAATTGTATTCTGTTAAAAACCGAGCCAAAAGAGTGAACCAAAATATTTGGCAACAACATCAAATTGAAAATTCTGTATTCGGCAACTATCATAAATCTGTTTAAAGCGAAATATATTCCATTAACATGTAATCAATACCTTGTGTTCAAAATGGAAATCTGCTCTTGAATTCAATGGTATTTAGTAGTACCTAAACCAATAGCAAACTGAAAAATCATATCGCTTATTTTACAATTTCAATTAATTTCGTTGCGTCGATTGTTGCAGCCGTGTAAATATAAGATCGATAACAATGCATTTTTTCGGTTCTTTCTATGCGGACGTTAACGTAATTATTTCACGTCCCCCGTCATAGGAAACAATATTTTTCAATTACCGGAAGCGAAAAACTGTACCTCGAACAGACCAGCAAAAAAAAAAATGAAGTGGCTTTGTTTCCTACACCATAATATAGTTCTTCCTATAAAAATCCGATATCGAATAATATCTAGCTTTTTTGTCGCCGTTAACATTATTCAGTGCTTTCAATAGTAGGAAACAAGTTGTCTCCTCCACTTAATATAATTATTATTGATTCATAAACACGGACATATCGCCCCTAACCAATAGGTTTGTTTCCATTAAACAGACAGACATCGTGAACGAATGCAAAGAAAAAAACTGTTGCGGTCGCCCATTATTTCAATGCTTTCTCTGTGGAGCGCACAGAGTGTAGTTCATATATTCCTTCGATATTGAATGCAAATGTAATGCGAAGAAATGTATGGTAACTTTTTGCTCTGCTTTTGCCGTCAGAGGTTCGCTGCGCGTTGTCACACATAAAATGGTTTATTAATTATTCACCGGCTCTATTTGTTTTTAATTATGACGATATTACACATACCATTATTCTGGGCTTTGCTTGAACATAATGGACTCTTTTTACGGCAACCCGGTGCACCAGCAACCGCGAACTTATGCGCCGTCTCCCCCGTAAACAATGCCGGAGCATGCTTCGAAAAGAATTATCGCAGCGCGGCGGTTATTGTTTCGGTTTATCAAATGAACCGTTCCCAACAAATACCCAAATATTCGCTTATTATTATCACATTATTTGTTTATGCGTATACCTCAATATTGAAAATATAGGGGTTATTATTTATATTAAAAAAAGGGGTGCATGATTGATTAGGTAGAGCTTTGGTTGCCCAATATTTACCCGTAAATGCAACGCGATGCCATATTACGGATTTTCGGGTCTGGAAACAACAATGGGTTTTTGATTATACTGAAATTTATATACAGGATCGGCGAATTTATATATTTTTGTATTATAAATTTAGTATTTTTTTATTATTATTTACAATATTTAAAATAATAAAAAATGCAGAATAGTTTTTATTGCTGTAAAGATATTAATCGAACTTTAAGGTGATTTTTTACTTGTTTTCTAATGCAAAATTTTATTGGCGATGACCTATAGAAAGGCAGCTTGCTTGAAGCCAAAGAGAAAAGGCATCAGAGGCTGCGATTTAAAACTGCTTCACGCTCGGCAAGGTAAGCTGCAGCAGCATCCAAGCTGACGGACACACACCCTTGACAATAATTGTGTAACACACGTGCACATTCAATATGGAGATGGAGCGCTCGTTTCCGCTTCCGACTGTTCTGTGCCGGCACAATTACCCAACCATCCAGCCAGCCAGCCCAAGTTATCCGCGTCGTCGTGTTTGCCTGCTTCGACGTCGTCGTCGGGTGACAAATTTATAATGCGCCTTGTAATAACAGCATCTGTCGCATTACGACTTTCACAGATCGATTACATTAATTGCTAGATAGTTTTAGACAGCGACCCCCTTGAAAAACTTTTGCCATCATATTGGCAGTTTCGTTCAAGTATAAGATATAAGGTATACATTGAGTGAGAGTAAGAAATGTGAATTATTTAAAAGGGTGCTCGGACTCCATTTACGTATACATGGTAATTAGTGGCGTTGTAACGGTGGCGCGAATTAAGAAAATTGCTACGGAATAAAGAGAGGTTGCGAGCTATAGCCTATATACGACGGCAGCGGGTAGTTAGTGGGTCGTAGTCACCGCGTGAAAATGTACTTGCGAGCCGGAAGAAGCAGAAGAAGGCCGCTCCGGGCAACAATTAAATTACTGAAGAGCACGCTCGTTTCTAATCAGAAAACTCAGTGCGAATGGGTGCACGGAAAAACGAACCCTCTTAAATTATACATAGTATATGTATAGTATACTGGTACAGACACACAGAAAATGAAGAAGGTCCTGTGTGTCCTTTTAATATTCATCGTGTATCTGCATCGATTTCATTGTCATTTGAATGGCTTCGGGTGCAGCGAGAGTGTTGCACGCCACCTGAGGCGCTTCGGCCAGAGGGTGTTAAAAGTGGGAAGTGGGTGGCACGGTAAGGGCGCTTGGAAACAAACTGCGCGCAGTGCAATAATAACAGGGACGATTTAAGTTGTCTCTCCAGACGCACATACATACAAATGCAACACGAATAAACAAGAAAACAACAAGCGGAGCCGGAGCCGGAGCCGGAGCGTGCAACAAAGGCGTCCATAAATTTCCTTCCGGATATGACCGTTTAGGAAAAACCGTTCCCGTTACATATTCGCACTATACTTATACTTTGTACATGCGAAAAGTTTGCTCGTAATGTGTAAAGGTGCGAACGAACGCGGAACATCGCCGCTTGCATGAGATGACAAGATGAAAAACATTTTCTCGGCGGACAAATTTTAGCTGAAGACCGAATTTCGAGGACGCTTTTCACTTAGAGCTAGGCTGCCACTGCTGCTGCTGCCGCCGCCTTTCTTGCTCTCGCTTGCATGCGAAAAGTTACATATCGCGCGCTCACTTTTTGCATGATTAACTGGCAAACTTTTAATGCGGCACAGTTTATCATTTCAGCCGAAGCGGCTAACTTTTTATTTCGTTTTCGCATAGGTGTATGTATTAGGTGGGGCGGTATAGTGCCGAGAAGTGTACCTGATATAGGTGCTGGTGGCATCAGGAGCCGGGACATACGTGGCTGGCTTACGAAAAGCTTCCTCAAAGTAAATTTCCAGAGCATTGCTGCCTATAGGCAGTTTATGCGTTGTTCGTTTTTTTTTCGCGGTCTCGACTGTACTTGTGCTTACACGTATTTAAACCCGCAATAAAGCATTAACGAAATCCTTAATGCAGTTCCTTCGGTCGGATGCATTAACGAGCGCCAGCCAGCACTCGCAATTAAACACGCTGCGAACAGATTTCCCGTTTCCCTAATTCTTATTATCAGCACCGCTATTGTGTATACTATAGTATATTTGTATATTTGCGAGTCGTTTTGCATAAACGATGATGTTCCTTTTGGGGAATGGAAAGAAAGCTCTCTCTCTACTGTTTCGGCATGCGTAAAGTAAAAGACGAGATAATCACCGCTGCTGCGTGCCCGTGCTGTATGCTGCATTCTGTGTCTGTGTTCTTCGCCGAAGTTTTCCTGGGGTAATCCAAATCCTCGCGAGACAAATAAAGAGGTTGGTGCGGTCGTAATTAAAATTGCGAGACTTTAAAGGAGCGTGAAAACGCGCGCGCTCGTCTGTTCGCCTGTCCGTAAAATTGTCAGTCCTGTTTATTTCCATAGCGCGCGCCCTCCTCCACTGTTGATGTTTCGACGATCGAAGAAGCGCTATTAAAGCTCGCGGCTCGATCGCTCGAAACCCACCTCTATATACCACTGTATTATACGTGGCCGAGTTTTTTCATAGTTTCCATTTATTTATTTATGGCTGGAAATAAAGGAAAAGAGCCGCGCACGAAATAGAATTTTGTTTTTGTTCGCCGCTGTATTCTATGTTTTCGTGTGAGCCAGTGTGTGTTTATACTCGTACATACATACTATACTCGGACGTCTATAGCAGGCGACCGACAGCTCTCGCGTTGCGTAAATATTTAGCGCCGGCACCTATTTATTTATTTTAATTAGCTAAGGGCCGAAGGGAGCGTTTATTAACAATAGTTGACGCGCGCAGAATTCTTTGCACGTCGCGTGTGCGGATGGAGAAAGCAAAAAAAAAAAAAATCGTTATCGCGTATTCGCAGTCAACCTGTCGACACTTTTGGCGCGCTATTCCTTAGAAAATGTCCCCTGGATGCTGTGCGCGCCTTCTTTACCTTTCATCTGCTTCTTCTCTACCTTCTCCATTTACGTGCTTATTTCGATATACTACGGCATAGGTACAACAAACACACGGCAAAGCAAGCAGATATCGCTTGTGTATTCGCTGCAGAAGGGAAGAGGCAGGAAGGATCGTTGCGTCTGGCGCTCGAGCTATATGAAATCTCGCCTGTTTATGTTTGGATTGAATATTCATTCGTAATCATGTTTTAAGCTCCTTGAGAAATTAATGCTCTCTGCGTCTCTTTACCTGTGTACAGTACACCCATCTACAGACACATATACCACCCGCACTCTTCGCCGCACCCTCCTTGCGCTTCCAGCGAAGCACTCCCGTGTCCCTATTGCGTGTAACGTATACCCACCTACACGGAATCTTCGCGAAAGAGGACTTTCCGCGAAATTAAATCTTGCCTTATTCAAGGCACGCATTAATCTATGTGCCTTTATAAACGCCCTTTCTTCCTCTGTATTCAATTTCGTCAAGCAATCTATGCACGTTTCTTGTGTGTTGATGTCCGTTAGTGTGTGCGATATGGCGTCCAAAAATATATCTGAACTGGTATAAAAGTCACTAAGTGCTCGCTTAACAAACAGCAGGCAGCTTTGTAGTAAAATGAAAGCTTTAATAAACGAAGCAATGATTCCGCAAAAGCAGGTTGTGCTTTTTCGCACAAAATAAATGTACAAGGCCTGTCTTTTGTGCGAAGCACACACAACACTGCAATTTGTCCATTGGAGCGCGCGTTTACAGAAGAGACACATGCTTCGCTTGGCCACTTATTCGATTCGCTCCACCATTATCCATCATTTTCGTCCTTATCTTTTGCCCTCTCTCGTACAGAATCCCGCCCGCTGCCTGCTTGCCTGCTACAAGAAGAACCGTGTTTTTCTCTCCAGAAGTCGAGATAATGGTGCACTAATACTACTAGCACCACGGCTACTAGCGCGCTTTCCCGTCCGGCGAGCGGATCGAGCGCGCAAACAATATTTCGCGCACGAACGGACGAAAATTCTCCGCCGTGCTGGAAATCTAACGGCGGAAAGTCTCTCTCGTGTGCATCTAACTAAATTTCAACAATTTCGTCGCTCCCGTTTTATGATTTATGTATGAGCTATAGGCGTATCGGCTCGTGAGAAAAGCGATTTTTATACTTCGATTTGTATGCGTCACTTCTCTCTATATGAGAACACTAGACGCTATACGTTCGATATAATGAAGTGATTGTTTTCCGATAGGCTTGCATTCGAAATGGAACAATGTGAAAAGCGTTCGGACTCGCTTCGAATAACTCGGGTACCTATAGAGTGGACGACTTTCCACTGGAAGCTTTTTCGTATACCCTCCTTTAAGGGATTAACTTCGTTACGGCTGGCTGTCCTTAATTTTCCATGCACTCACACAGATGTACCTTTATAGTATACATGGACACGTAAATCGGGTGCACTTTTTTGGTCTGTATGCATGTGCGTGTAGGTAGGTTGGTATATTTGTGTATGTGCTAGTAAGTTGCAATACGCGCCCAGGTGATATATTATGCGCATAAAAGAATGCTTCCTTCGTAGTATGCTAAAACGTTTTCTTTGCCTGGCGCGCACTTCGGTCGGAAAATAAAGGAAATCGTGCTCCCCAACACCTCTATGAATAGTTGACTATGGCGCGCTCTGTTCAAGTGCCTACAAGCCGTAATACATTTTGTCCTATTTGCATAAGCTTTTCGTGGCCATTTTTACTCGCTTCTTCCTCCTCTTATCATTATTATTATTATTATTAGCATTATGTGCTTCCATGGTTCGGCCCTGTCGATATATCTTCTTGTTCTTCCTCTTGGAATAATCATTCTTTAAGAACTGTGCCAAGTTGTTTAACCCTCGGTCTACATACAAAAAGAGTATTATTTTACACTAAGCTCGCTCTTATTGTCTTCTTTGATTAGTTGCCACTTGTTTTGTGACATTGTTGGTGGATTTTCCTATGCGTGCCCGAGGTAAAATTTAAATTTTGCGTGCGAAACTGCGTCCGTACAGGTGCGAGATGAAAAAAGAAAAACGTAGCGAGGAGATGTTCGTAAAAGAAGTTTTCCCGCAACACAATGAAACACGCGACGCGGAAAAGTTGACACAATCGTCGACAAATAATATTAGTTATTCATGCATTCTTTCCATCCGTCTTCGGCTTCGCGCTGGCTGCAGTTGCGACTGTATATATACGGCGAACTTTCTTGCGGCCGGATACTTATTTGTTTGCATTTGTAAGTCTCCCATAGCGCATAATCAGTTCTCTCGCACTTTTCCTCCTGCATTTTTACTTCTTCTTATACTTTCTTTACGTGTGTATTCTTCCAAAGTAGTTTTATGGGAACGTTCAAGAAAATCGACTCGGTTAGTGGTGCTCGGGGGTGGTTGGTGGTGACGGTGGTGGTGTTAGTAAATGTGTTTCTTTTTCCTTGCATATACATACAGCCATCTGCTCCTTGTTCCTCCTTGTTTCTTTCTTATATTTTCTCGTTGTATAAGTGCGAGATGATGGTGGATTTATATAGGTAAAGTGTTACTATACGATCCATCCCTCGGTGGGAAATGAATATAAAAGTGAAAACTCTAAATGATGGAATGGTGGCACACGGGGATAAAGAAAAGCCTAAAGTTGACGCGCCGCGTTAGCGATGATCGTGTGTGACGCGCACGCGAAAAACTAGGTCCTCTGCATATTTCATTGCCGCTTCTTGTTTCCGCGTGAAAACTCTATTATTTTATTTAAAATTTATGCTGATATTATAGCAAACAAATTGAGTTTCACTTTTTTGTCAATTTATTAGTACTTTATCTTTGATTATTATTTTTTAGTTGTTTATTTGTTTGTATAATAAAGTTTAAGGATTTTTTGTAATTTACTTGGTTCTTTTACTACTATACAATTTTATGCTTTTTCTTATGGCTTTAATGTTTGTAAATATATTTATTACTAGTAATTTTATAGTCTGCAGTTACTAAGCCATAAATTACTTTTATTGTCTAATCCAACAATATTTTAGCTTTGTTGTATTATTTTTGTTTTTAATGTCCCTTCGCAAAAAAAATATAGAAGCGAAAATATTATGTTGCAATAATATAATTAAATAAATAATTAAAAGATTTATCAATAACAATTAGCGTGGGATGGAAATGCGATCAATTTATAATAAAAATAAAGTTCTGCAAACTATATATTTGAAAGAATAAAGTGTATCGTGACTGGAGTCGATCAGTCTCATAAGTTTTCGTGATCGGAACTTACGCGTTCTTTATCTTGGAAAAGAAGACCTGTTGAACCTATCGCGCCAATCAAACTTAATTAAATACTCGTAGATAGATGAGATGTGCGAGCGATAATACTAAACGGACTGTTCTTTATTTGCAGAGAGGAAGCGACGAACTGTTATCCCAATCGAACGTGTCAGTTATGGCTCCGTCTGCACCCCACACCGATAACAATAACCAGGAGAGCGCCAAAAAGGTAAGTGCTTTCACCCACCCCTTTTCGCTGTTTATCTAATTTAGAGTGTTATTTTTATGCTACATGGCTTTATAAGTATCAGATGAAGAAAGTTAGTTTAATCGAAACTTAAAATTTCAAAGCTCCGTTTGACTTGATATTTTCTTAGCTTTAAATAAAACTATTTATATCGGCGGGTTTTTCTTTCGATGTTTTTAATTAGAAACTCTTATTATTATTTCGCGACGATCCAGAATGCGCAGTTTAAATATTTAATGAGGCCATTTTGATTACACTCCCTGGCGCACTTTCAACTAGCATATTGTAGATTACAAGAGGCGCGCGTTGCGTTTTTCCTACAACACCCGCGCTTTTCTCCCGTTTCGTTTCCTAGCCGTAGCTTTTATCCCCCGGGTTGGTTCCCGGCTTTCTCAGTTTTTTTTTCTTTTTTTTTTTCCTTCGCTTTCTTTCTTTCTGTTCATTTCACCTTTCTGGCTCGACTTTATTTTAATCCCGCCAGAGAACATGCAGAAATCTTAATGAAAGTCCTCGTGGAAATGAATAAATGTCTTCTTTTTTTTGTGCGCTTTCCAGCTTCCTTTTTCGCCTCTTTTAATTGTTATTTTTATGCGACGGCAATTGGGCCAGCAATATTCGGTTATACTTTAAATTATCAATAACTGTGAATGTTTTTTTTTTTTTTTTTTAATACTAACTAACATTAAATATTTAAATACAGAAAAAAATATTTATGATAAATCTGTAATATTTTTTATTAATTATTTTTATATTTTTTATTGGCTCTTTGAGTTATTTTTTATCTGAAAATTTAGGTTTTATTTATAACAGAAAGTAATGCAAAAAGGTGACTTTGCCAACGCACAAATAATCCATAATTGTAAATTAAATGACGTAAAACAAAAAATTACATAAATGTTTTTTTACGGTTGCATTTTTCACCAGAAAATGTTTTATTTTACTTTACTTCACTTTGAATCCTTGGAAAATATTATTTAGCAATATTTATTTCATAATTTTATTTATTTGTTTATTTTTATGATGAATTGAAAATATATATTTTTTTTAATTATTTATCATTAAATTATTGGTAACATTTTTATTATGTAACACATTTTATTTTAAAAATTTATTGCATGCATATTATTTTTATGCTTTTATTTTTAGGTCATTTGAGCGAAATTTATTATTTATAAATATAAAATCAGTTTAAAACTAATCTATTAATTAACTATTCTTGTTTTTAGTTTTATTGAATTTTCAATATCTGTTTTTACGGTGCTCTTTTATAACTCAATTTGTCAATTTCCAAAATAGTTAATTTATATTATTCATTGAAATATGCATGTTAAACTAAAGTTATTATCCTTTAATCCGCTTAACACGGTCTCAAATTAACGTATCAAAATTGGGATAGTTAGTTTTTATTTATCGCCATTTCAATTACTAAAGATTAGTGTTAAAATTTTCCAAATGTATGCACTCGAGACTTTTAGTAGTTTTAGAATAAAAGTGCAACAGTTGTGGAAGCAACCGTTGCATAAAAGGACATTTAATTTGTCATTATCTTAGCAATAAAACCTCTTATCCATCTTATATACAGCATAATAACTGACTATTCCCTGGCTGTTGATACTCCGATGAAGGGGAAAAATTCAATTATCGTTCAGGCGCTTATAAAGGACGGAAGTTAAAACAAAGCAGTAAATGTTATCTTTCACTTGAACGTCGCTCCTAAAGACCTCTCGTATCATTTTTCCTCTCTCTCTCTCTCTCTCTCCCTCTCTCTCTCTCTCTCTCTCTCTCTCTCCCTCTCCCTCTCCCTCTCCCTCTCCCTCTCTCTCCCTCTCTCTCCCTCTTGCTTTTCTCTCCCAGTGCTTTTATACTGAAATGCAGGCCTGCGTCTATTAATTACAAACAAGTGCAATAAAGCTATCGTTTTATAATGCAATGTAGCAATTCCTGATGCCCGCGTGCATTGTCCGCCGCGTGTTGAACGTAAAAAATAAAAAATGCGCTGATAAATAAAAAATAACGTGTACATTTTTATTGATATTGCGAAATTGCGCTATAGTAGCAAAACGAAAATAAAAGTAAAAAAATTCTATACAATGTAGGAAACAAGTAACAACCCTCAACCCTCCGTTGCAACAAAACGCATGTAGTGTTCGGTTACATATGTCGGTATAGGAGCTCGAGAGGCGGGCAAACTTTCGATATCCAATAAATTTGATAGCGCGTTCTGAAGCGAGTTTTCGCATCGGAGGAGCACTCGCAGTTCTTTATTCATTAATGTATTATTATATACGTGTCTTCGTGTTACATAATGCAAGTAGCTTGTATACGGGCCGGGGGAAAAACTCGCCAAGAATTCAAAACAACCCTCGCGAGAGCCGAATAAAACCTCAATATGTTTTATTGCATAACATTCGAGGTAATAAAACATGCTCAGAACTACGTGCAAGAAATTGCTCTTTTTTTGCATTCAATTTTTGTTTTATTATCTATTAAATTTCTATTAGGATTTTTAATTAATTAAAATTACCCAAGTTTGCAACAATTTATATATTTTTTCAACTCAGGCTATAAAATTTATTGTTATTTTTGTGCAATAAATATCTGTATCAAAATAAAAAAAATGTTATTATTAATAATCTTGCGATATTTTGCGAAAATAAAACAAGTGAATAATCAAAGTCCTTTCAATGAAATTCGAATAGCCAATCAACCACCACATAAAATTACGAGATTCCTTATTTTGATGCGCACACCATAAGCTAATTAGCATTTCGAAAGCAAAAGTGGGCACTAGTCCTTTGGCGGGCGACTAGTTTTAATTAAATTATTATTGACCACCACCGGCGCTCTCTGAGGTAAGCTGTGCGCCGGAAATATTTATATCGCCAGAGGTATGGAAATTAATTAAACTTTGTAATTAATGAAGTCAATTAATAGGCGGGTGCGTGTTATTAGTTTAGCGGTTTGTGTTCTTGATATTTACCCGCCGAGAAGATTGCCTTAACGTGGAAACAGCGGCAAGCGATGCTCGGCGTCTTCTCGTTTTGTTACACTGCTAAAGGATAGATTTATTATTGTTAGATTTACATTTCCCAGTTGCATTTATTTATTGTTGTTGTGGCCACACAAAGGCAAATTGCGTGAATTTGTTGCTTGAGTAATTTTTCTTCTTCTGATTTTTATTTTTCTTCTTCGTACGTGCGCAGGTGAAGTTGGAACAGAATGTGGGCAAACCGTCGAGGGTGATCCACATTCGGAATATTCCGAACGACGTCACCGAGGCAGAAATCGTTCACCTGGGCATTCCGTTCGGACGCGTCACGAACGTATTGGTGCTAAAGGGCAAGAACCAGGCGTTTCTCGAGATGGGTGACGAGACGTCCGCCACTTCGATGGTCAACTATTTCGGCAGTTGCATGGCTCAGCTCAGAGGACGGGCCGTTTACGTTCAATACTCGAATCACAAGGAACTCAAAACGGATCAAACGCACTCCAATGCGGTATGTCTATCAATTTCTTTTTTCCTCCACCTTTTTTTTTCTTTCTGTTTGTTCTTTTTTTTTTGTTCCTGCTGGTATTGACAGTTTTTTTTTTGTTTCTTACTTTTATTTATTCTTTTCTCAGTAAAAAAAACTTCATTGAAATTTAAAAAAGCAGCTTTTATTAAAACTAATAATGAAGTTTTATTGCGTATTTGAGAGTTCACTTTATTAATATCGCTTTGCATTTTACTGCTTTAGCAAATAAATAAATTGGCGATATTAAATTTTACTAACAAAAAAAATGCATAAATAAAAATGACATAGTAAACAGAAAATTATATGAAAATAGTACCCCTTTATTTATACTGGCTGGTGAATAAAAAGGTTTAAATCAGATTTTCCCTCTGGACAATTCGCCATTTAATGAAATAATCATAAAGTACTTTGGCTCAAACAAAAAGTGGCAACTTATCTTCTCGGACGATGGAAGCAGTTTTTAATTAACGTTTCCAACAGTATATCATCTGCAACTATATAAAACTCTTCGGCTGCTTGTGTGTGCTCTATAGTTTTGCCCAACTGGGCCATATGGATAATCGCGACCTCGATAAACGAACACAGAGAAAACATTTAAAAGCGCAAATGCACAACGACTAAATAGGAAAACCAGGAGGAACAAGGATTAGTGGGGAATTTTCCAGTTGTGCATTCCCTTTTATTTACAATTAGCGTTTAAATGACTACATTACAATGTTTCGTCACCTCCCTCGCTATTTTCAACATACCGAAATTATTTATTTAAAAGAGATTTCGCCACCTTTGAAACACCCGAAAAGTATTAAAAATCTAACTAAATGTGCAGTTATTTGTGCCAGTTAATTAACTAATTATGTATTCCGCTTAATATTAATCCCATAAAAGCAGTAAACAGGAATCATATGTCGAATGAATTTTCACTTTGCGTTTATGCAGATATAGATACGTATATAAATTAATTCGGGGGGTTTTCATCATCATCATCATCATCATCAACATCAACATCAACATCA
>JASKGO010007310.1:0-16244 GCA_030556065.1 Holobus sp. GC000080 | reverse complement strand
CTTCTGACCGGAAGCCTTTTTGATTTTGGCCCTCTTGTTCTGGAACCAGATTTTAATTTGCGCCTCGTTCAATCCCAATTCGGCGCTCAACTGTTGCCGCCTCCGCTCCGTCAGGTATCGATTCTCCGCAAATTCGTGCTTCAATCTGGCCAGCTGCGATCCGGAAAAAGCAGTGCGTGGTCTCTTGTCCTCCGGCGTCGCTTTAGTTGCCGGTTTCTTGATACGTCTCGATCTAGGTCCTGCAACAATTACAAAAAGGACGCTCAATAAGGATTTAGTGTTTACCGTATGCGTCGTCGCTTAGTTTAATGGTATGCATGGCTAGTTGAAGTGCGAAAACATTCTCCCGGCAGCGACGTCGTGCGTTTGAAAGAGTTTTCGTGCTTTCGCCTCCCCGGATTTCAGCGCGATTTCTCGCGCGTCACTCGGCGCGCAATGAAAAATGCCGCGAGACCATCAATCACTCCGCGGAACACTTAAATTTGTGCGTAATACAGACGGCGTAAACTTGTCAACGCAACGTTAAGTGCCCCTGTTTTGCTTTAGTATGCGTGCGCCCCCGATGAAAAATGCACCTTGCGAAAAGTGCACGGGAAACACTAGCGTACCGAGTGCAATTATAGATACATACAAGTACTTGAGGCGCTATTAAAAATTCACGGTATTATGATGTGTGTTGTGCAGTTGGCTTAGTTTCCGCAAGCTACCGATCCGCCCCTTCTCGTAATTAGACCTCTATAATTGCAATATATTGCAACTTTTAATTATATACGCGCTCCGATACAAACAAAATGAACAATTAATTACGCTGCAAGTGCCTATTGATTGAATTAGTTTGCTTGAATTATATAAAAACAATATCTATGTTGTTTTTTTTTTCGGGAAATTTGAAGCAAAAATGTCATAGAGGTTTATAATAAATAAAAGTTGGAAAGTATTTAAGTTCGAAGCGATTTTCCTCGTAGGCAACCACGTTTACCCTTTGACGAGGCAAATTAAACGATGGTTTATTATTTATGGCGTTTCCGGTGTGTCCGAGTAGCATTTTTAGTGCTCGATAAATGGGCACGCTAATAGCCTCGCGCTTAATGCATGTTCGCTTGGAATTGTTCATTAAGCAGCTCCTTGTTGGTGTATTATAGCTTTTTAATGTTTTATTTAATGCGTTTGTCAGATATAAATGAGTTTTTACGACGTTTAGCCAATTTTCATCTTGTAATTAAATTAATGGCGCTCGATATTCGATGTACTACCGTCTTTTTTACAACGTCGGCGAAATATAATTCCTGTCGCCTTTTTTAATGGTAACCTGGTTTTGATTATATGCAACCATTTCGACTTACGTTTTTTTCTTTTTCTTTTTAAATCCCCATTATATTTAATTCCTGAAGAAAAAAATCTCTTAGCTTTTACGCTTTAGTTTCGGAGCTAAGTTCCTTTCAACCCCCAGCACATTTACCTACTAATATAAATTACCCCGGATCCGGAATGTTGATACAAACAAACCGAAACCGAATGAATAGAAACGCATTATTCTTTCTCTCTACGCTGCAGCAAAGATAAAAAGCTTTTTCGGGTGGAAACAATGGAGCGTGTTTGTCTCCAGTAAATTAACAACCGTGCCACGATTTTTCGTCGTTTCCACGATAGCATCGCGACCCTTTCGGTAGCCACCGTTTCTAACTAATTGCTCCCATCAACTGCTCGAATCGTGGGCACATTAAACATGGCAATGATCGATTGTGAAATAAAAAACGTACCTGAACTGGGTCTGTCCGAGTACCGCGTGCAGTAAACCCAAGCTGGCCATAATTGGGGAACCTGCTTGTCCTCGCCACCGGTCTTCTCTGCACCGAGTTCCGTTTTCGAACTCAGCAGAATCTTCTCCGATGTACTACTTGCACCATTACTTGTTACTGGGGATGGGATAGGTTGCGGAGTTCGCACTTTTCCAATCTGGGAAACTGCATGACTTAAATTTCCCAACGTGCTATTGCTAGAGAAGCCCTTAGAAGCATCTTCGGCGATACTCTCGTACGGTTTGAATGTTATTTTGGCATTTGTCGTCGAGCTACCTTTCGATCGACTCACAGCAGATTTTCCGAAATCCGGTTGCAGGATATTAGTGATGGAATACTTTAGGGTCTGTATCGTGGGTTCTTCCTGTGGAGGGGGCGAACTGGATGCCTCAGAATGACTACTGTTAAACGCGGGCTCTTCCGCTTCGAGTTTCGGACTAGGCAGTGCATAGGAGGTGATCCGCAGGAAGGTTTTCTCCTGTTCGACCTTAGGGACTACGAGGGTCGGTGACATGAACCCCTTATCACTGTCCATTGTAATAGTGGTACAGGTAAAGGGGGATGTCCGTGTCGATTCCGGCGAGTTGGGTGAATTGATTGCGTTCTGTCCGGTCGATGTCATCTCCGATCCAGGACTGGTCGCAGCACTAGGACTCGATCTATCTTCGAATGCCATAGCACTGCACTCACTTGCTTTTACTGTGCTCACTTCACTCTGATGGTAATTATCCGCAGCAGCAGCAGCAGCAACAGCGGTACAGCAACCGAAGTGAATGTTTACTTGCTTGCGCTTCCACTTGCCTTCCCAAGTGTACTTAAACAAGTGCTTACTTGTGTAAGTACCCTGTCAAACTGAGTGAGTTTTCAAAATAGTCATCTTTATTACTTCAAGTCTCCAACGAAGCTCCGCCCTTGCCAGCCTTTTCACTCTCTGCTTCATTACGGACTCTCCGTCTCTGTCGCAGCGGTACCCACTGCACAAATCGATGACCCACGCTGCTTGCACACACAATATTCTTATCTATACCTTCTTCGAAACTCTTACTACGCATATCATCCCTATCGTATTAGCTCATTACCAAAATACCTCGCATTAAATTCCACTGTTTCAGCGCTGTCAAATAATAAAAGAAGTTGAAGAACTTTGATGGTAATGATTTCAAAAGAAAAACATAATAATAAGCGGGTTCTGATTTTTAATAGACTCGTGTTACATCTTGGGTTAATAAAAAAATCAAGTCTCGAAACGTCGCCCAAAGGCTTTCGTATCAGTTTCAATTCGTGGTAGAGTGCAAGTGTGTCTCGTACATGTGAAAAGCTTTATCCTTGTTTGGAGCTTTATCGATCGGCGTCCAGGGTTCTCTTTCTAAAGGGGGCTCTTCTCTTTTTAAAGGGCGTTCCGACCTCGGACCTCCGCGATAGCGACATCTCACTTGGACTCTTCGGCTGGCTTGCCGCCAATGGAAATCCAGGCGGGTTTCGGTCGACGCACTCCAATCTGGTTGGCTGGAGGCGGCCTAGTGGGGAAAATCGGGTCGAGATTGAGACGTACGTCTGTTTGTTTTCCTTGATATGTCCATAGGCGTGTCCTTTTTCACTCCGGGTAATTCGATATACTGCACAGCGTCAGCATAACGCCAGGATTAATAAGTGGTTTCGATAATGGTTTTATCAATGGGCCAGAACTAATTGATACGATGTTCGAATCTGTGCGGATCGCATTCGGCTTTCATCCCTATAGCTATTTCGCTACTTGTTTCATTTATCGATCCAAATTCCCAAATACCAGATTTTCCAACTTCCAACTTCTGTAAAAATTATACTTTTATAATGATTGGCCATCTTAAAATATGTCCGAACCGTTAGAAGTAGATATATAAAACTACTTTTTTTTAATGATATATGATCTGGTTTAATAAAATTGGCAATAAAAATATAAAACTGGAAACCATATAATCGGTAAATACATTTGATAAAGTAAGTGCATCAAACCGAATGGGGATTTAATTGGCAGAATAAAAATAATTTTACACAATCAGCCGCATTGCTCGCGACCGTTTTTGGTCTTCATAGTACATGCCACGTGCTCGTCAAGCGCACCAAGGAGCTTTATCGAGAAGAAATGATACACGGGACGACACCAAGAGACAAGTTTCCTTCGATTTATTACCCTTTTTTGTCGCACGCTTGCTATTTACTGCAATTATCCTCTTACGTGCGTGCATATGCATTTCAATTTCCGATAAATCAATTAAACGTCAACGACGATTTTCACATCTACATCATCGCTTATAGTCACTCACTCTTTGGATACTACTATACATATGTTTATGGTATGTTGCGCAATTGGTCCGAATTTATGCGGAGAGATCGATTCTCGGAATAGAATAATACATGTTTAAGTATAAACCGATAAACCGAAAGAATCTTCAACAAGTTCTCTATAGAAGTGCTAAACACATCTATCGATTTAATTTAACCTCAACAACTAGGTCTTGAGTTATTACTAATATTAATAGAATAAAGAACATAATTTATGATTATCTATATTCTATAAATTGCAGAAATTGCTAATATACGCAATCCTATTCATTATCTAACCTATTCAAATACAGCCTGTCTTACACAATTTTAACTTAATTTAACCTTTTGTGAACTATTTATTGTTTTGAATCCTTTGTTTTTTTTTTTAATATTTAGATATATTTTGCTGAATTATATTAATTTACTGCCAGATGAGGCAATTTTGTGCCACACACGTACGAAAAAGGCCCCGTTAACAAAGACCACTCGAATGGTTAGTGTAGTATATGCGCTGGTGCAAAACGACTTACTCTGTCACAACGGGGATTATAGTGAGACACAATGGCGTATAGTGAAAACATCCCTGCGTGTTCGGGCCACCTGAGTGGAATCATCGTACATAAATGAATTATCTCGGGACGTGTAGACACAAAAAGGCAAATGCCGAACGCATAGACACGACGACCCATTAGCATTAGCCGAAAAATGGTTCAGTTTCCAGGTATATAGCAGGCCGGGAGAATTGCGTTGAATGCATCAAATGCGATGGGAAAATGAAGTAATTTCATTCAACAAAAATTACTTATTTATTTACGCGCATTATTTCTATGAAACGAACGTTTTTGTCCCCTTTCAAGGAGCACGTTTGGTGTTTCGCAAGAGAGGCTATTCAAAGCTGCGGATAAAATATACATCAAGACCATTTATTTATACTCGCACATATACCTTCATGCCTATAGACTATAGAGGCATAAAAGAATATAAGAAGCTGTATAAACGCGACACACACAATCGAAATAAACGAGTTTAAGTGGTATTATTATGCGTACGCTGTTATCTTCTTCTTCTTCTTCTTGCCTCGTTTGCCAATATGTGGTGCGATGCGCTCGCTGCATCCGAAGAAAAAAGCAGCACGAACACAAAAGGATTGAACACTTGCTGCTGTTTGAGCACTCTTTTTTTTTCTTCTTTACTCGCTTTTTTATGCACCCGTTGTTGCTTGTTTATCTTTAACAGAAGAGCAGCAAGTTTATATGTGCTACTAAAAAAAATATTTGTACTTTATTTCCTCTTTTTTTTTTTTTTAGCAGTAGTATATGAACCTCTGCTAATGTATTTTTTTTTTATTTAAATGAAAATTTTTCTATCAGCAATAAATTTCTTTGAAAAGCTGATGCAAAAGTATGCGATTAAAATCAACAAAAGGGAAAGTTTCACTTGGAAATGGCAAAATGGGAAGACAGGTGAATCTAATTTGCACCCCCGCCGTTATTGTTTGCAAAATAATCGCGTCCAACATATCTAACCGGCAGCTTCGGGAAAAATCAGTTCCGTCACACCCTTAGATTCGGTCAGCGGGGCGTAATACACACTGTACACCTTGAAAGCAGCATTATAAATATTTATAAAGGAACTGGGAAGAAAGAGAAAAAACAGGCTCATTCTGCACGGTCTATTAGACCTGCTGCAGACTGCATCGGACATAGTAAGTATAGGATTCTAAAAAGAGCGTCGACGTGTCGTCTATTTTGACAGGTATACAAGGTAAATGATATTTTCGTCTATTCGCTACGCACCTTCGCAAAGTGCTACTACCGTATCGAAACAGAGAGCCGTACACAAACGATTGTTTATACTCAGATGACATGTTTATGTATAAACAGCATCTTTCTGGGTAATTGAGTTACGAAGAACTCTTCGTTACACGCAAATCGATTTTTCCGTATACTAACTTTCTCGGAGCCATTTCAAAGGTGGTGGTGTGTGTAGGTAGCTAGATAAACAGCTTCGGTGTGCGAAAGAAACAAGTAAAAATCGCACGTTAATAAGGCCCGCGATTATGAACGAGCACATTAAATGCATGCAAATTCGCCCTAATTATTATTGTTAGTTATAATAAAAGCTCTTAATGGTACGGAAAAATGTAATAACCGGAAGCTTGTTAGCACGATCATTAATATTTATTGGAGTTTTATGAAAATTTTTCTCGTTTCTGCGCGCTCGGGAAAATTTATTTTCTCCACAGTTTATTATAAGTTTCTCGTCTGTGCGCGGTCATTAGTGATTGATTTACAAGTGCTCGTTACGACACGTATATTTTATAGGTGCATCGTACAAATCGACGCCAAATAGGACTGATTTGCTGCCGCTGCTGTTGCTGCTGTTGCTGTTGCTACTGGTTTCCCAGAAAGAAAGTAAAAAAGAAATATTATGCAAAATCCGCGGCCGATCTGCCGCTGTTCAACCTAATTGCGACACTTGTCGTGCGCGTGTCGTAACTGTTTATTTTATAAACAAATAAGCACTTTGAGTATTTATTGCTCCTCGCTTCGATGTATAATTGAATGAAGAAATCTCAAAGATGACTGTAAATAGATTAGATGCACACATAATAGTGTTGCAAGATAAATTGTCTCCTTTCGAAATTAGAACACAACAAGAATTTTTTCCGTTTGCTCGTAATATATAAATGCTTTAAGTCCTTGTTAAATTAATTGAAGAAAGTTTTACTTTAATGATGGCATTTTTTTTTCTCTTTTCAATTAAATTAAAGATGGGTATTTTAAGTTAAGACTATTTTTATTGCGAATCAATTTAAATTATTAGAATTTTATTTTAATTATGCTATTTGATCCAAAAATGTTAATAAACACCAAATTAGTAAGCTTAGTCGTATATCGTATAGTTGATAAAAGTAGATAAATGGATCAAAAAGAAGAAAACAACTCATTGGTGATTAGCATATACAGTTTATATGCACTTTTATATTATTAACAGTGATATAAAAAGTATTAATGTTTATGATATATAATTTTATAGACAATATGTTTTTATAAAAAACACATTCTTTTTAAATACAAATTGCAATTGAAATTGTAATTTACAACAGAAAAAAAATCTTCAGATCTTCACAATTTATTAAAATATGTAATAATTTTTTTATCAACATAATTCCCTTTATTCATTAATTATTGATATCTAAAATTTTAAATTAAACTAAAATTTGAAATTAAAATAAAATATATTTAATATTTATAGTAGCGTTAAAAATATTCATCTACAAAATGAAAGAGGTTTTTATCAGATAGTCTGAATGAAAATTACAAATTCATTACTGAAATCCTCAAGTCGTTAATATGTAATGAACAGAATTAATTTCCGAAGACTTTAAGCCGTTAATATCTAATGAGCTGACAAAGATTGTGTTGCTGATGTTATGGCACTTTAAAAGCGCAGAATTGAAAGGAATCAATTTTTTTATTTAATAAATTCTTAATAAATATATTACGTTTTTTAATTACTTTTTTACACAGTAAGGTGTCAAGTTTTTTTAAATAAAAAATTAGCGTTTTTTTAAATAAACTATTAAATTTATTTGAATAAAACAAAACTGAAAAAAAAATTCAATTTAATCTAAGAAAAAACCTAATAGTTAAGAAAAAAAGAACCGATGCCAGTTGCAAAATCGCTGTTTACTTATGTGTAATGTAATTATAATAAAAGGAAACGGCACGCGAGCTCAAAAAGGAAGAAACTACACCGGCTACTGTTATTTCTCCATCCGATGCTCTTCGGAATTTTAATTAAGAAAATTAATTTGACAATACGGCATTTCAATTAATGTTAACACGCGCTTTTTTTATCCGAACGCACAACACTAAATGCACATAATAAGGGTAAGACCCCAATATAAAAAGAAGAAGGACCCTTATACCTTCCCTCTTTGCATTTGCACGTTCTATGAAGTGATTAATGTACGTTGTTTTCGCGAATTTTTTTTTGCATATCTTTTTACATGTTGTTTTTTTCTCTTCTTTAAAGAAAGCTATATTTACAAAAATATTGTCTATTAAAGCACATAGTTTATTGAATGCAGTTCTTTCTGCGAAATTAATTAATATCAGACACCTATTATACATTCTCTTCTTATGTATATGCAGCCTAAACAAAACACCGTTCGATCCCCCTTCGGAACGAAATTCAATTTTCTACATCACTTGTAAATAAAATTAAAGTGCCTTCGTCTCTCTATCTATCGCTTCCTGTCCGTCGTTACTTTTCCGCTTCGCGCCCTCCGCCGCTGCACACAATCCCTCGTCCTCGGGAAAACGACGAATCAATAAAATTCCCGCTGCTTATCGATTAAATATTTCAATTGACTGTGCAGTTTTTTCCACTCGCCACCTGCATCGGCTATAGCGCGCATACATTAAACGCACTTTAAGCAATTAATGATTGTCGCTTTGTGAAGGTGGAATGCGTGGAATGCAGTGGAAATCAGTAAATGTATATGTTGTTATCGAACGAATCGATCGGTGCATTGTCCCATTTGGATTCGGTGATGGTGGTGTAAAAAAGGTGCAGCGTCGGGACGCACCTCTTTGGAGTTTTGTGTGGCTCTCTGCACCCTTATAAATCTTCCTGCGTTTTTATGGGAGCGCGCGTGTTTTTGCCTACTGTTGTCGGTGGATGTGTGCCTGTGTGTGTACGTGATGAATTCCCAATGGTTTTTGATCTGAACGCGCCATCTAAAGAGCAGCGGCGTTTGAAAAGCGCGAGAATAAGCGGGGAGGCGGTGGCCCATTCTTCTTGCCAGTCGACGTGTGTGGTCCTCGGTTTAGGTGCCTGCTCTTGCTTGCTCGCTCTCAAGCTCATGGCATTCCTTTCCAATGGAAAAATGTTCCGTCTAGTATGCATACTTACCTACTATAAAGGATACTACCCGAAGGATATTTGCACAAAAAAGTATCAGGAAAATTATTTTCGTATTTAATTTTTTTTCTATTTTGTCATTAAAATTATTAGTTTACGAAATGATTTTTCAGTATTTCAATTGCTTGGTGGTATGGAGAGATTTTTTTTTAGTTTGGTCTTTTTGAAACGTGTAGTTTTCAATTGTTTCAAGATTTAAAGTTATTAAAAAATGCAAACGTAAGTTTTAATTATTGAAAATTTTCAATTTTTGATAGAAGACTAATTAATTATTTTTATTTTTTGTTGTTAATTTAGTTTACAGTTTTTGATAATGGAAAATAACAATGTTTCCTGTTTTGGGATAATTTATCATCCTTTATTCATTTGTTGATTAATATGTTTATTAATATTAAATTAAATTAATAGTGGTTTTCGAAATTGTTCAATTGTTTGAAGATATGGGGAGAGCTTTCTTAAACTTCTTAAATTTGTCACAATGGTAAGGGCTTTTTAAATCGCGGATTTTAGTTTTGATTTATTATTTATTTCAAGATTTAACGAGTAATTAAAAAAATGTGCGGTTTTAATTCTTTAAAATTTTCGATGTTTGGGACTGAAAACATATCAATTTACAATTATTGCCTTTTTTGTTATTTTACTTTACAGTTAATGAAAAATTACCCTTTTTTTTTCTTTGTATGATAATTAGTTATCCTATATTAATTTATTTATTAATTAACTGAAAAGTTATTACAAAAGATTAAAAAAAACATATAGTAAACTTAGAACTTAAAACTATAATAACTTAAAAACAAAGAGCTATTTTAATTGCTTACAAAAATATGTTAATAAAATTACTAAAAAGGCAAATAAAATATATAATAGACTTTCAACATTAACATCTTATTTGAAAATTGGGAAACCACAGAATATATGAATAAATAAATTAATTTTCAAATTGTAAAACAGAATCCTTGTTTTCTATATTCCTTTAACGAAATAAATTTATTGCATCTCTTAACCGTTAATCTTTTCGAACCATTTTGCATAATTAAGCAATCGATAGTTTCATCTGTTCGAGAATTCTCCACAAAATATATTACAAATCTAAATAATTTATTAAATAATTCTAAGCAATAAAACAAAATGAATAACTAACAAATCAATTATCCATTTAGTAAATTGTTTCTAAACGTATTAAAAAGTATAAGTTGCGCAAATTCAAATAAAACAATAAATATGTTTTAAGTGTTGAGAAACTGTTGATATTCAAGAAGAAATAATAAAGCAGTTTGCGTGGGCTTCGCTCCTTAGGGAAAAACAAAACACACACACACACACACACACACCGTCATAGTAAGCAAAGCTCTGCAGATGCAATCTGCAGGTAAATGTAGCATAAAGAGTTGCTGTATACAATAAAAGTATGTAATATGCTAGTGAGTTACGTAATAAGCTCGCAGTCTATATATTATCCTCTTGAAAGCATAGCCGGAGCGTCGGTCGAAAAGCCAGTCATCTCTCTAATGGTCGAATCGTGCCTTATCTTCTAATATACTTACACTCCGCCATTGAAAGAGATACTCTGTGCCTCCACAGCTGAGTCTATGGAAATGCATGAGATGTAAATTCTCTATCTCTCAGATTCGTACGTAACTTTTATACGTAAAGTATATGCACAGCATCTATCCGGAGCAGCAGCAGCTCGGATTGTAAATAGAAACCGCGCTTTATCCCGCTAGAATTACCATCAATCTTTCCGATGCGCTTTTGTATGCATCAGCATCATAAATGTATACGCCAATTTGGTATATCTCTGATTGCCACAGTCCTTATTAATTCATAGATCACTAATGCAAACAGCTCAGAAGCTTCTAATCTCTTATCATCATTTGTCTTCTTTTCTTCAGTGTGGGGCAAACTGAATTTGGTTCGCCCTTTTAATTTGTTTATTTACCAACTGATTTTTAAATGGAAATTACACATTTATGTAATTTTGGGTTGACTGACAAAAATTTTGATTTTGTACCACTTTGAAGTTAACTTTTGATTTTCGAATGGAAACCCAGGTTTGGCAATAAAATAACGAGATTGATACAGCAAAAAATGGAAATTTTGCTTTTTTTAATTATTGATATATTCTTCAATAACCACCCCTACAATATCACCACAATGTTCCATGCGAATTTCCCATTTTCCAGTGCCTTCATAATAATATTTAGACATTTTCTCCGCGTAGATTTGATTTTGTTGTGTTTTAAGACTCTTTCAAGAAGCTTGGTTCAATTTATTTGGTATTTTTTCGATTTTGTTCAATTGAGAAAATTTTGTACCGCATTTTTGACCTTTTTGTTCATTCAAATTTTTATACAAAATTCGCCTTATTGATTCCTTGTGAATCTCAAGCGTCTCAACAATCGCACGAACTGAATTAGCGAGACAAATTATAAAACATTTCAATGTTTGTATCAGTTTTTAATGACGAAGAGGGGCTCGAGTTTTGATTATCTTCAACGTTTTCTGGTTTTCTTACAATTGCTCTAACTCTCCAAAAACTCCGGTACCCTACAATCAATAATCACCATAAACAGTAATACATATATGGATTTTCCAGTGGGTTTTCCATGAAAATTTTGCACATTGATGGGCCTAGGGCCTAGGTAGAGGAATGATGTCCATCGAGTGGGAAAAAACCCCTTTTCATTGCCGTAGCGCATTTATTTCAAGGGATATGACTTGTGAGGTTCTAATGGGAGCATCAATCTCATTATTTTCTAGCCAAAGCTCCTATATACTGCGATTGCATACCTTTTCCGTACTTAAGATCCATAATCTTCATTTATTTCATTAATTTTATCATTTTTATTGAGTTATTTTATACTAATTTGAATATCTCATAATCTAATATCATTCAGATGTACTTAAAAATGAAGAATTCAGTGATCCCAACGAACTGCAGTCGTACCATTTGGTAAAATTGACTTATGGCAGGAACATCAAAAGGACTTGTTTAGTAAATAACTCCTTTCATCACGGAGGGTGTTGTTTTGTAGATTGGCAAGCAAGCTCAATTGAGCACAACGGTGTTACGGGTTTATTTATTTACTGCCAACGTTTCAGTTGCATATCGCCAACCTTCATCAGGGCTAGAAACAACATCATTGAAATTAGCCAATGGGCCGTGTCTCATACAATATGAGATTACAAGTCCAATAAAGAAAGATATGAAAAACATTGAGCAATTTACAGTATATAAAAACAAAACCAATCAACAAATGAGCTATCAGTGGCGAAGATATTGTACAACTTTACTTAACTGGATTAAATTTAACCAATTCGCGGGCTTCTCTAGAAGTTTTTATATTATTTTTTTTTTTCAATTTAAAGAAAATAAAATTTATTTAAAATATGTTTTATATACTAAAAGTGGTATCTGGAATAGAGACAATAAACATAGGAGTCGCCACTTAAAAATCGAAAAGTTAGGGTAATTTCCATTTAAACCTTAAGTGACATTAAATTGAAATTTGGGACAATTAATCCAAAACTACTTATTATATTTTTCAAATATGTATTTTTTTATAAAGATTATTTGGAAAATAAACAATTGAAAGGGACTTGCCTTTGTCACCGGTAAGATTGAAAATGATTAGATTTTTTTTTTAATTGTTTATCACGTGGCACTAACTGCAGTTGAATGCAGTTGCAGATGCAAATGAATGGGTGAAATGAAAAAGCGCATTATGTTTGGAATTTCTTCCAAGAGGCGATATTTTAATTCCATTAAGGTGGATCGTTTGCATATTGCATGATTAAGTGAGGGCAATTAACGCTCGTAAATCATGTTTTAAATAAAAGCGGTCGTTCTTTTTGCAAATATTTTCCCGATGAATAATGCAGCGATCCATTAAAGCGCCTGATAATTAGGCATTTTCAATAAAAATGCACTTAAAATTTTCGTGTTGTGCGCCATATTTTTTTCCTGCTGTTGCTGCTGCCACTTTGGTTTAGTTATCGCACTCAAAGTATTTCGTTTGTGCATTAAATACGGAATGTTTGTGCCTCTTTTTTATTGCAATAACAAAATGCAAAATATTCGTGTGTGCGTTGAAAAAATTACAAAGACTATTTTTCGCTTTGCATTATAACGTTTACGACTTTTTTTACATTTCTTAGTGATAACAGCGATTGTGGAATGTGTGTCTCCAAGGAAACCGCAGCAGGAATTACTTTTAACTTAATAACAAAGTATTGAAAACCTTATTTAAAATTGTTTTTCTCGTTAAAATTTTACAATTTTGTTTGATTTGTCACGTGGTTGCCTCGGAAGCAAGTTCAAAAGTCATTTATTGACCACCTTTAATTATAGATTTTTTTACTATCTAGAGAAGTTTTAATGTTCTTTGAGCTTCTGATATTTAAAAAAAAAGTTGTTATTTGTTCTATTGCAAATAATTATTACTTTTATCCTATGTAAAATAGTTTCCATGGAATAAATTATCAAACAAATCGTCAAATTTTTTCTGGATAATTCGGGAAAACACATATCCGATTTTGGCGCGCAACTGGACCAAAACAATACAGGGTGTCCCATTTTGAGTTGAATTACATGGCTGCCACTTTTAATAATGAATTTAGAGATTCGGTTAAATAGTATGGTTTAGCAAAAATACATGCTCAATAGCCACCCGTTTGTAAAAGCTGAGTATGTCTCCTGGTTCCCTAATTATCCCGAATAACAACTGAAAATCGTCTATTTCTAGATAATTTATTATATGAAAACTATTTTACATAGGAAAAAAGTAATGCTTATTTCCAAAAGACATTTTTAAATAGGATTTAATTAATTTAATAAAATTGCAAATTTCCATAGCACTATTTGAAAAAAATTGCCATATTTTTTTACGAGAACACTATTCTTCAGTAATTATTTATTTTGTAGCAACCGCAGCATAGCAACCGCTCGCGTCCAGCGTGGTCAGCGTATCGCAGCGCTCGTTTTAGCTTACTCAGCAGCAACATTTCATATATATATATATATATTTGTAAATTAATTGTACAGTTTAGTTGTTACTTATCCTTTTATAATAAACGACTCAAAAAGCCACATATTGCTTTATTGGTGATCCCTGACGTTTGGAACCTTGCCACTTCGGGACGCAATCTGCAACAAGCCCTCCGTTGAAGTATTCTGCTAGCCTCCGATTCTCTGACAAAGTCCCTGTGCTTTACTTTGCTTCATTGGATCCTCACAATGCAAAGAAGTGATCGTAATCGCCCAGGGCGTCTCAAGTGGTGTTAGTACCAGTGCCTCTGCATTAAGTATTCGTTGAATATTCTTGGTGATAGTAATTTTGTTATACTTTGCAAACGTTTTCGCAAAGATTTTTATCTGGCAGTCCATAGAAAAATCCAGGCCGCCCAAACAGCACCACTAGCATCCACAACATCCGGAATAGTATAAGACTATAAGAGAAGTATTCCCGCCTGTCACACGGGAGACTATTACCCGTAACAATATAATTGAAGATGCTGCCCAACATAAAAACGGAAACCTCTGAACCATCTGAATACTTTTCAATCCTGAAAATCCTGATGGGGGATATCGAAGTGTGGTTGAAATTGGTAGGAGGATTGTTCAACCTTCACGGGATTAAATTGGACGATTCCCGTTTTCTGCATACAATTACGGCGCTCGACTCCGAGAGGGCCGACATAGTAAGGTACATAATTATGGCTCTTCCTGAGATCGACAAGTTCAGGAAACTGAAAGAGGAGTTGTTAAAAAGACTCACATGGAGAAGCGGATGAAGCCCGTCGCAGTTTTTGCGGCACATTAAGGAGCTGACAGGATCGTCCACCCCGGATGAGATGATTAGGGCTATTTGGATTAACCTATTGCCAGAATCGATAACAATGATTCTGGCTACACAGCGGAAGAGGAAATCGCTCAGATGACCGATGCCGTGGCTGCCACCCAGCGACCATGAGCATACCAAGTAGTCCAACCCGAGAATTCCGAATTCCGAATTCATCAGTATCCGAAAGGATCGACCTCCTTGTACAACAGCTACAGGAGATTTTCCGAATAAACGGGATCCGTAGTCAGAACTGGAGCTCCCGCCCCAGATCTTTCACTGGGATCGCCCAGGCCCTCATGGACGACAGTAAAGGAAGTTATGTTTCTTTCAAAGAAAGTTCGGGCAAAAGATCAGGAGATGCGAAAAACCTTGCTCGTGGAAGTCGGAAAACACCCAGGACGGGAACTGAGAGCAGTGAATTCCCGTCCCTTGAATAGCCGCAGCGAGGTCCATAGACAAACACGCGTCAGTGCGAACCATCACCGGTGTGTCGGCGTACCACAAGCTGCTGGCTGGATTCCCACAGATCACTCGTCCCGACCACAAGACCTTCGGCGATGTCCAGTCCAGGCGCAACCGTCCAACGAGTCCAAGCCCCACCGTCTATCCGGTCCAACGCCGCTGCCTAAATCCGAACACCGACCAGTTCATGTCAAATAACCGAATCCAACTTCTGTCCGACTACTTCATAGTTGTCGCCGCCACCCATCCGAAGCCTCAGCACGAGCTACTGTCCCGAAGACGAAGAGAAATTTGACTCACTGCAAACTCTCGGTATTCCCGTCCATCCCCGGCTGTCTCCACTCCGTATGATCTGCGAGCGATCACAGGTCAGTGGAAGCCATATAGGACTTACAAGAACCAACACGCGTCCCTTTTTGGACGAATACCCGGTGATCCAACGAGGGTCTCGCCCCGAAATACCATAGCACGCAGATTCCAGATCTCGTCATGGATCTGTCCTGATTCTTCTCTCTACGACAGTAATGGGCGACAACACATCCGGCCCATTTCTACAAGTTTTTGGATTAATTTAATTTCGTTTCTATGGTTACAAAGTTATTATTGTGATCTAAACACAAGTGTAAATGGCAATATTTATCAATTTCATTAATTAATTACAACAAAACTATTGAATAGATTTAAATGCGGTTTTCACTAAAATATTGAAAATAATATTCTCTTTAAAATGAGGGGTCACTCGACCCCCCCATGCCATTTAAGATTTCTAAGTGAAGGGCAGGGGGTGTCTGTTACACCATAACGAAATATTCCAAAAGATGTCCCCCTAACAACAAAAATTGACGTGTCTCAGGGATTTTTCTTAAAATGAGTAGTTTTCATGTTATTCCGGGTGGATACTTTT
>JASKGO010007305.1:0-14098 GCA_030556065.1 Holobus sp. GC000080 | reverse complement strand
CATGCCATTTAAGATTTTTAAGTCGGGGGCCGTGGGGGGCAGGGGGTGACTGCTACGCCATAACGAAATATTCCAAAAGATGTCCCCCTAACAACAAAAATTGGCGTGTCTCAGGGATTTTTCTTAAAATGAAGAGTTTTTATGTTATTCCAGGTGGATACTTTTCGCTGGGACACCCAGTACAGCTTTATACTAATTTTGTTTTTAAATTTCAAATAAGAAAACGTCAGTTTACAAGAATGTTATTTTTTTTTACATGAAATGATACAACGACACCGAAGAGATTGGAGACATGATTATGTGATTTATATCATAACAATATGATTTCTTTTTTAAGTAATATTTGTACATTCTTGCTTCTCAGTAATGAAATTTAGATAAATTGGTGTTTTATTGTTTGAACTTTTAATTGTTAAGTCATTACATTGGCAATTCTTTTGATTGCCATGCCATGCCATGTATATAAATAATCTCATTTGGCACACACGGTATATTACCGTCTTAAAAAATTATATCAACAATAGAGTAGGTGTCACATGGTGATACAGAACCCAATCAAAGGATATGGCGTCGTAAGTCCAAGTGATGGGGTTCTGGATTACTGTACAAGGTGTTTTTTTTTTAATTTGTCGGTTAACTGATTTAGGGAAACTATTTCACATAGGGTAACTAAAATATTTTCAGTACTATCACTTCCGGTTATACGTGAAGGTGATGTTAACTTCGACATTTCAAATGGGACACAACAATTTTCTTTTCATATTTCGATTCCTTTTTAAAAATAAAGACGATTTTGTGAAAATGCCTTTTCTCATTAGGTCTACTTTTCCAGCCGACTTCCGGTTATTTTTGTAAAAAAAGGTTTCTCACGAAAAAAATCATATCTTTTGTAATTACAACATTTATCGTATAAGCTGTTCGAGAAAAAATCTGAAAAAGTAACAATTTTAAATCATAGTAACTAAAATAAAAAGTTTTAGTTTATAAGTCTACGATAAATACTTTTTAAGTCATTCCAAAGAAACGAAATATTCATTAGTTAGTATTGCAAAAGGTGACATCACCACAGCGTCATAGCAACCAACTCCCATAACAACATACGGAGTTTTAGTTTTCTTGAAATAACTTAAAAAGTATTCATCGAATAATTACCAAATATAACTTTTCTGAAAGGTCTTTTTACGAGGAATAATAATGCAGAATAAAAAATGTATAGTTCAATTTGAAAAAATAACTTTTTTTGAATTAAAATTCTATTTTTTTAGATTTTTTTTTTTAACACCCTGTGCAATTTATAGACTTGTTTTAATTTAATGCAAACGCACATATCACAGTAATAATTTATAAAAAGAATTGTTCAAGTAATTTTATAAATGTACAAGATATGATTTTTTTAAAGACTGAATCATTTGCAAAATTCGGTGGATGGCGGCAATTCCTTCAAAAGTAGACCTAATAGGAGAAAACTTTTTTTGCAAAATTGTTTTTATTTAAAAAACAAAGAATCGAAATATGATATAAAAAATGGAGTGTCCCATTTAAAATATCAAAGTTGTCAACTTCCGGTATAACCGGAGATATTTTAGGTAAGTGGGGCTTTTGGAGTAATTATGATAGCCAAAAGAAAAAATGGCCAATTAAACAGTTAACCTGCCAATTGAAAAAAAAACACCCTGTAGACCTCGCAAGTCGTTTGAAATTTCTAATTTTCATGCATTTTCTCTAAAGTCTAAATCAAATGAAAAAATAAACTGTTTCAGATCATTGCATGGAACTGAGGAATCGTGCTGGCGGGGACAAAAACCTCTTTAACGTTGAGCGCAAACTAAAGCGTTTGCAACGTCGCCAAGAGTTAAGAAATGCGAAAAATTATGCCCGCGAAAGTAAAAAAGTCGATCTTTTTGATTTCGTAAATAAAACATGCTCAATAAAAAGTAATAGCACGACTGAGCAGAACCATGAATTGATCAAATTGGATAATCGTCAAGAACTTAAGAAGGAATCATGTCGAAATTTAAATGTGGAATCCTTGAAATTGGAACAAAATATCAAAGAGGTCGAAAGGACATTACAAAAGATTAAACAATCGATGCAGAGGAACACCAATGTTAATACGGTTAATAAGCTTAAAAATATGTACAGAGACAAGCAGCAACAACTGGAGGAATTAAAGACTAAGCTTCGCAATATTATAAATGAACAATCGTTAAGAAGTACTACCAGAAAATTAACTGTATTTTAAGTTAACTTAATTAATCAATTGTTATTCACACTGGCGGATAATTTTACGGTTGTTCAGAACGTTTTTTTTTTATGAAACGATTTTTTTATAGTGAATAAATAGTACTATATTATACTGAGTGAAAACATGTTAATTTTAATCTTTTTTTCCAAATGCAAAAAAAAATGCTAAGTGGTCCATTAGTAGAGCAAAGTATGATTGTGTCCAAACTATTCAATACTTTTTATAATTTATATTTATTGACTTTAAAATGTTCTTTCATTTGATATAACACACTTACGGGTGAGTCCTAAGAATTCTTAAAAAAAAAAGTGTTTTATGAGAAAATTTTACAATTTAAAAAAGACATTGCCTGTAAACACAATAACAAAATAATGAAAATAAATACATAATAATTTTAGTAACTGTAGTTATTTTCTCTTCTAAAATTTTGGTGTGTATTGCTACAAATTTTGAATCTACATTAATTAAGCATTCTAATGATTTCAAATTTGAAGACTATTATTTATAGTTTTTTCATATTTTATTTTTTTAATATTACATTAGAACTGCGTTAGACGTACGTAAGGAATGGACCTTTGTAATTACTCAAATTATAAATAAGTCTCTAGTATTGCAAAATATTAGTATTACAGCGTGGCCATTTTCTCAGCTCGTATATGGGTAACTTCTACAGTTTTAAAGATAGAGATTCGGTTCAATGGGCAAAAATGTGCAGAATTTCACGCTCAACTTATATCCTTTTGCAAAAATCAGATTCGTCTCCTGGTTCCCGAATTATCCTGAAAGAATGGAAAATCGGCGATTATTTTGATAATTTATTCCAATATTTGATATATAATCAAAGTAATAATTGTTCCTAATAGATATTTTTAAATACAATCCAAGTAATTTTTCAAAATTTCCATAGCTTTCTAGATTTTTGAGATAAAAAATAAAGTTTTTTTTTTATGGAAACCATAGTTGACTATGGGCTTGGCTAATATTTTTTTCTGATTTCAACGATATAACTCTTTATATGGTTGTCTTTGAAGATTTCTGTAAAAATTGAAAAAATAATATGTTGAAAGAAACTTATACCTACCAAAAGAAAACAATTGGGCTTACAATACGAGGGCAGCCCGATAAGTACTTAGCCTCAGCGCCCCATGGCGCTACTGTCGCAAAATAAATTTACTAACTGGTAGTACCACGGTAGTACGTTATCGTGGGTGGCTAGCTACTCTCTAAATATTAGTAAAATAAGACTTCTGGTTTTGTTACATCTGCGAGAGGAAGCGGACGTGTCCACTGGTGTTAGGAAAGATAACAGTATCGGTCAGTGATTCAATTCTTGTGTTTGGAAGGAAAATCGCGAAGCGAAATCAAAGAACGCTTGGATAATGTGTTTAATGAATTTCAACGTGGTCGGTCGCACGTCGCTTTTTGATGAGCCACGCCCAGGTGCCCCGAAAATGGCTACCACTGACGATAACGGACAAAAATCCACGATCTTGTACTGGCAGACCGCCGATCATATACTACACAAAATATTGGGTTGACGTATGAGAATGCTGTCGGCGCGATAGGTGCCGACAATTTTTAGAAAAATTAAAAAAAAAGGTATTTAAAAAAAGTTAAAAGGGATGAGCGGAACATTCTAATTTTAAAATGATATCTCAGCATTTTAACGAGTTCTAATTTACCGCTGGAATTAATTAATGTCTTTATTATGACATTTTGTCGGATAATTTTTGTCTTATTACTTTTAAAGCACATTCCCCTTTTCGATAGTAAAGAAGTAAATTATTGGGAAAATGCCGCTCTTCACATCCATATTTGAAAGAGCACCCCAACCCAACCTTAAACTACTGCTTTAATCAATCATTTTTTCCTCGTGTTTCCCTATGTACTCGTATAGTATCAAACGGCTTTTAACCCTTTCATTCTAATCAATGTAATTGACCTTATGCCATTTAAAACTAAACATAGGGAAATACGTGTGAAAAAATTCATGCAAAATTCATATGTATAGTCTCATTTGGCATACACGGTATAATGACTATGTGGGTTCAGTAAGTGGTTGGCGGTGTCAAAACAAAACAGTCCTCCGTTGTAACTAACGGACGTTTGCGTTGGTTTGAAAAATCGCATGAAGTAAGAAAAACCTCTGGTGAATCCAAACTTCACCGTCACATTTGTTTATAAACAGTCTTGTTCATTTTTATTATTGCGTTAGGAAGGCAAAAATTAATATTCGCAATGGGTAATTACTATAATTTACTATTACAAAATACAGAGAAAGTACACGTAACTAGAAGCTATCTTAAAAAATAATGTTTTTTTTTCAGTATACGATAATCGTAAAAGATCAATGAGTTAAAATGCAATGCTTCACTTTGGTGCTTCGATAGTTTAGTACCAAATATCGCATATTACAGCAACTCAGTTTTCATTTGTGTATTGCTTAGGTAAGTTTTAATAGACGTATTACTTGCCTTCTACCAATTGTTAAATTTCAAGACAATTTTGTATAAACTATCAAGATTTAACTCTTTTTGACGCTTTTAAGTTTTGTATCGTTCGATTAGTTACCCCAAACATTAGACAAAATTAATAATAATTAAAATAATAATGTGTATACCAAACCACCTAACTCCATACTCTTAGAATGTTGGTAAAAAAGAATCAGAACAAAAAGTTTAGAAGGCTGAAGATCAGTCTACAGCAGCAGCAATTACTACAGATTACAATAATATTAATAATAATGCACAATACATATTAATAGTATACGTTTTCAATCAGTTGCCAGTATACATGTGTATATTTTTCGTTTTTAATAAAATTTTAAAGCGCTCACGGCGACAGCTCTTGCTGATGCATCGGATCGTAGCCGCAACTGCTAGCATCGTATCCGGAGCTTTCGTACGCGGATCCCATGGAATAGCCCATGGAGTCTTGCGGAGGCGCGGGCGACATCATGGGCGTAGGAGTGCCACTGTACGGAGAGGCGCCAGCAGCTTTCTTGGCTGCATATAAATTGGCTTCTTCCTGTGCCTTGCCAATATTCTTCTTATATCGGATCCTTTTATTGCCGAACCAATTTGACACTTGACTGACGGTTATGCCGCACTTACGCGCCAGCTCTTCCTTGGCCTCTTCACTGGGATACGGATTGGAAAGATGCGAATAAAAGTACTCGTTAAGTATTTCGGAAGCTTGCTTGCTGAAATTGCGGCGTTTTCTTCTGGCGTCCAAAAAGCGCGACCGCAGGATCATTACAGCTTCGCACGTGGACTGCTTCAGTTGCATCTGTATAGAACTGAACTTCTTATGGATTATCTGCACCATCCTTTCAATCTCCTTGGGCGTTATGGGCCTTGTGCGCGACTGCTCTCTTAGCAAGTTCATAACGTGAGTGGTGAACTCATTGCATGCTTGTTCATACTTTTCCAGCTCCTGGTGGTAGATCTGTCTAATTTGAGCCAGCTTGGCTCTGTAATCAGAATGCTCAATAGCATTGTCTGGCTGACCGGCTTGAGCAGCTGCTGATCCTGATGCAGCGGCTCCGGCACCACCGCCCTTCTCGGGGCCGGCGACACCCTCGGCTATTAGCATGTTGTCCAATCGCATTAATTGTGGATCTGGGGGCTCTTCCTCTTGGGTATTTCTCAATGAAAGAACAGTCTTCTCCTTGATTTCGCACAGAACCGAAAAGAGCGCCGGTTTCATGCGGTGGCAATTTAGGGTATGTTTGCGTGCCTGTGCTTCGTCCAGACTCTGATCTGTAATGTTCATGATCTGCTGAAGAATCTCGCCGATGTCCTGTTTGCGGGGTTCGGAGTCACCACCGGTTGGGGTTTCACCTTGATTCATGCCGTACGGTTGCGGCGGCATTAAACCGGTGCCTGAGTGACCCATCATACGCGCTGGGTCATCCATGGTAAATCAGAGGTGAAGACTGCAGAGATCAACTAACAAGAAACAATATTATGGTTACTACAATGGTAATCAGTACCTCTCTATTAATACTATCCAAGTGTTCACAATGACGACTTACCCAATTAGAATGTAAACCAAGTTTGTTTACACAAACAAAGCGACCAGTGGATACAACACAGAAAACAAGTTCAGCTATTTTCTCACTGCTTTTATGTTTTTAATGCGAGCCTCACAGCACAGAGCAGTACAGGCAGCACAGGCAGAATCACAGAATGAAGGAACAGAGGAATGCTTGTTGGAGCATGCGCATATCCATCGTTATGTACGCTTTTATGGATCTATCAAGGACGGTCGAGAATACAGGGTGAGCCAACAGCGGTCTCTAATGTTAAAATCCATGCCGCGCACATTTAAAAAGTAGTTTAGGTCATACAGGATACTCAATAAAATAGTTGTAACAAGACAACTTTTTTTTAAATATGGGTACGTTCTACAGTTTCCAAGATAGAGATTTGGAAAATTAGCTAAAATCAGCAGAATTTTATGCCAAACTTATATCCGTTTACAAAAGAGGGATATGTCACCTGGTTCCCGAATTATCCCGAAAATAAAAAACTTAAAATCGTCGATTTTTTGATAATTTATTCCAAGAAAACCATTGACAATATAAATAATTTACCCAATATTCTATGGCATTCTTAATTTTCGAGATTTTTTAAATGGAAACCATAGTTTGCTATGGATTATCAAAGAGACTATTTTTTTCTGATTTCAACGATTTAACAATTAGTAAGATTGTCACTGATGAATTTGATTGTTTTAATAAATTATTATATTATTATTATATTTACAATATTTATCCGGTTCATTTGAAAAAAGTAATTTTAAAATTGTTTTAACTCTTCAATGAAAAGTCACATTAGAAACAACACGCCTCCCTGATTACTTAAATTAAATGCATTTTTTTTTTAAGTTTAGCAATAATTTCCAAATTTAAACATAAACAAGGTTTAAAAAATCAGTTTATAAAATAGATAAAAAAGTTTATTTTTTATCTCAAAACTCGAGCAAGCCATGGAAATTTTGTAAAATTATTTAGATTTTACTTAAAAATATCTTTTAAGAACAGTTTTTTTTTTTTTTTTTTATAGTTAATAGTTTTCTTGAAATAAATTATCAAATAAATCGATGATTTCTGTTTTTTCAAGATAATTCGGGAATCAGAACGGATTTTTGTAAATGGACATAAGTTGGGCGTAAATTTCTGCCCATTTAATCGAATCTCTATCATTAAAAATGTAGAAGTTACCCATTTAAGGGTTTTGAAAATGGCCACCCTGTATAAAAAAATATTTTTTTACTCATTGAAAATATTATAAAGCATATGAAGTATGATTTTATTTTAAAAAAACATAACTTTTTATTTAATATCCTGAATTACCAAAACCGCCCAAGCATTATGCAAAAAACGAAATTTTAAAATTTGTTTAGGTTCAATAATAACGTAACTTTGAATTAGGGGCTCACAATGTACTTTTATATACATTTTCCTTTTTACAAATTTTGTTCGTCTCCTGATTCTTAAGGAACCCCTTAAAAACACGAATAACGATGATTGATTTTCCTTTTATTATAACTGATTCAACTAGACATTATTTATTTAAAAATTCCTGTTGGAATAAATTCTTATATTCATTGGTATTAATAATTTTTTTTTTACTATCACTGTTTTAGTAATAGGTAATGGTAACAATTAAATGTTAAAAAGAATGTCAATCTTAGTATAATTTGTGTTTAAGTGTTTACAGAGATGAAAGTTAAGATTCTTTTTTTCTTCATTGCAAAAATTTTTCCATGGAGTAATAAATTAATTATCAAAACAAAAATTGCCAGGAACTTAGCAAAACGTATAATACGTTCTCCTGAAAAAAAAACACTTTTTTGTGATTTATTAAATATGGTTTGTATTGATAGAATTTTTTTATCACAAAAACCAAGCACGCTCTGCATTTTTTTTTTAAATATTCTTATACTGCATTAAAAATTATCTATTAGCAAGAGCCATAAGAGTCAATCATAACTATTTCCTACATCAAAGAGTTGTCATGGAATTAATTATGAAAAAAAAATCGGCAAACTATTGTTTTTTCGGGATGATGGTTTGTGAACCAGAAAACATATTCGATTTTTGTAAAGGTAAAAATAATCAGCTTAAAATTCTGCTCATTTTGGTCTATTTAACCGATCCTCTATCTTTAAAAATGTAGATGATATGAGAAAGGGGCCACCACGTGTTCATCTCAGAATTTTTGAACTTATTGGCATTTATTGGGTTGAAATGACCAGAAATAATAAGTGCAAGGATGACAGTTTATCATAAACTCTTTAATAACTTTAGAAAACAAATTTCATTATAAGTAATTTAAGCAAAGTAATATTACTTGTGTTTTTTACCAAACAAAGAATTAAAAAGTTCTACTCTAGCGTCATCGGTAATTTTACATTCATCTATTGGCGCCATAAAATTAACTAGTTTGGTATGCACTCCATATCGTATCTTTCTTCCTTTCGTGGCCCTCGTGTCAATTTTTCTCTTAATTTTGCTACGCATATTACGCAATTGAATCCACTGCCTGCTCAACTGAATCGGATCGGTTACATCAGCAGACTTTACTTCTATTAATTCCCGCAGCAACTGATGGTAAAAGCCGTCGTCGTCAAACACTTCCGGATTGTATTCCCGTCTCTGATTGCTTTCATCACTTAAATTATCTTCGGTACCCAATATTCGATATTCAGACCTTCTTAGCTGAGTCCTTTTGATCAATCTGTCCTTATCATTTAAATTATGTTCAATTTGACTTAAAACCGAAAACGAGTCTGCATTCTTTCCTTGGGCCACTTGCGTTTTCTCATTCCAAGTTTGTATAGTGGCATTTCTGAATGTTTTATACAATTCATGCTTCTTGCTTATTTCCGTTTCAAAAACTGGCAACTTTAATTTCTTTTTCTGAGGCTTTCCACTTCCTGTAACAGTAGTTTGTTCTTCAGCAGACTCTTCAGCATTATCTTCGTCAATATCTGAATCACTAGGAATTTCTTCATCTGAATCTTCTTTTTCATTTACTTCCACTTTCCTTTTCAGTAATTTTTTAGTTTCTGGATACTTATTAATAATCAACTCTTGAAACTGCAACATTTTATTCAAAACACTGCCAAGTGTGTTCTTAAGTGTTTCAATATTTGTTACAAATTGTCCATTGGAACTCATTTCCTTAAAGACTTCCCCTTGTGGCAATCTATTACATCCACTGAGGCATTTCTGCAATTGAATTCGAATTTCTAATAAATTTTCCCAACTGCACAACTGATTCCTAACATTCAATCCTTTAGTACTTTCACATTTATTATCACTTATATGTTTGAAGTGTGGATCATCTTTTTCATTATCAGAAAAAGTTTGATCTTTGCCATGTGAGTAATCTGAGTCTTCAGATTCTTCTTCATTGGAATAATCACTCTCTTGATCAATTGGTTCAATGTGGTCATTATCAAAAGATTCATCATCCGATTCCTTAAACGATTTTCTAGAGCCTTTTTTACCAGCATACCTCTCCCTTTGCTCAACATCATCTAAAAGATCAACATTTTGTTTCCTTAACGAACTGGGAACTAATTCTTCTTCAATGTGTTCTTCCAAATCAATGTCGGTAAGTTTGGCCGCAGTTTCTTCGTATATTTCCACATCTGGATTATAATTTGGGGCTGTATTCAAAAGTCCTGATATTTTGTCAGCTAATGAACTCATAATTTAATTTAGTTTTTCTTAGTTTTGCACTTAAACACAAAAATCACGTTCATTCTTAAACATAACCATACTTTAAAGTGGGAAACAGTTTTTTTTTATTATACAAGAGGGCGCTGCCATCTCTCATCGCAAAAGTTTTGTTTTTTAGTAGACTCTAATTCATATTTTAATTTCTTTTAGTAAAATACGAATGATTTTTTGTAGCACCGATGTCAATAGTTAACGTTTTCTCAACAGAAACTCATGGCAAAAGAAAAACGACAACCAATTTTGTTTACCCTGTATACCCGCATCTCATAAGTACCAACAATGAAATCTGAAAACCCCAAAAAACCACGTTTCTATTTAAGGTTATATTTTTTTGAAATCATTTGAAATTTGAAGTTTGAAATGCAAAACATACATGCAAAAACTTACAAATATTTAATTAACTTAATATTAATTACAAATATCCATTAATGATGTTGGTTTAGTAAAAAACTAAAACTAAAAAGCAATCTTTTTAAAAAATATAGGTAATAATTTTTATCATTATTTACAATCAAAATTAAATTTCCTTTGCAGAATCCATAATTCATAAAAATACCGAAACAATGTCGAAAATATTCGTCCCCAACCGTGGAATAGGCTACGTAAGCAACCAGATTCCTTTACAAGTGCGCTACATAAAAAGCCGAAAGGAAAATTTAATAGTAACATGTGTTGGTCGATCATTCCACACTTATGGAGTTAGCCACTTTGGACTACTCAGTGTGAGTGGCTTGCATCCTTCAGAAATATCTTGCATGACTTCAGATGCCTACCACATCTACACTGCTTGTGAAAATGTGATTTATGTATGGAGAAGAGGAACCGAGCTGAAACATACATTCAGAGGACACAGAAAAAGTATCCATTTGATGCTTCCCTTTGGTCCACATTTGATATCAGTGGATGAGAGCAGCAACATACGTGTGTGGGACATTAAAGGCCAATGCCAAAGTTTGGAATTCACATTTAGCAATGAAACTTTTCAAATTACTGCTATACTTCATCCAAGCACCTACATAAATAAAATATTGCTTGGCAGCCATCAGGGACAACTTCAGCTATGGAATATGAACAGCACCAAGTTGATTTACACGTTCGAAGGATGGGATGCCGGTGTTACTTGTCTGGAACAAGCGCCGGCTTTGGATGTGGTGGCTATTGGTTTGCACAATGGGAGAATTATGTTGCACAATTTGAAATATAATGAGAGTATTATGGAATTCACTCAGGATTGGGGGCTTGTCACTTGTATTTCCTTTAGATCTGATGGGCATCCCATAATGGCCAGTGGAAGCACCACTGGCCACATCGTTTTCTGGGACTTGGAAGAAAGAAAAATCGCTTCCCAAACTATGAACGCCCATTGTGATTCTGTGACCGGAATGAAATGTTTGCCTAATGAACCTTTAATTGTGACCTCATCTCCAGATAACACACTGAAATTGTGGATTTTCGATATGACTGACGGGGGCGCCAGACTTTTACGATTAAGGGAAGGTCATTCTTCTCCTCCTACTTGCATAAGATACCATGGAGCCAATGGACACAACATTTTATCTTCAGCCGGAGACTCCACACTTCGGATATTTAACACACAGACTGAACAGTTTAATAAAAGTTTGGGAAAGGCTTCCTACAATCGAAAAGCGTCGAAAAAACGTGGAAGAATGGTCGAGGATCCTTTAATTATGCCTCCCATTGTTCAGTTTACTTCCGAAACTACAAGAGAAAAAGAATGGGACAACATAGCTTGTTTACATTTAGGTATGTAACAAATAACATATGAAATTGGGTCAAACAACCGATTTTACTAAAACTACAAATTAATAATCTAACGGTTAATATTCAAATTGACCAATAGAACAAGATTTGCACTTTTTCATTGGTCGATTTTAATTTGTTTTGATGAAAACGGCACTAAGAATAAAAAAATACATAATATTTTAGGTATTCCCATGGTAACCACTTGGTCATACCATAAATTGAAGATGGGAGACCTCAAATTACTACCTGAACGGTTGTACAAGAAGAATAAAAGCCCGAATGATGATTCGATGGCAACATGTTTATGTTTGACTTATTGCGGAAATTTTGTTGTAATTGGCTACAGTTCCGGGCACGTAGATAGGTTTAATATTCAATCCGGAATATGGCGTGATTACTATGGGAATCCAAAAGCTCATGAGAATGCTTCAATAAGAGGCGTAGCTTGTGATGTACTAAATCAAATTGTCATAACCGGAGCTAGTGATGGATTAGTAAAATTTTGGAAATTTAAAAGCAAAGGTTTGATCTCTAAATAAAACTTTCTTCCGGTTAAAATAATTTTACAATTTTTTAACTATTTGTAGGTCAAACAGCAGCACTAACAACGTTGGACATGGAAGAATCGGTTCAATTCTTTAGATTGCATTCGGAAGGATCTATGTTGGCCGTTGCACTCGAAGATTTCTCACTTAAAATCATCGATACCGACACGCGAATCGTAACCAGGCAGTTCCATGGTCACAGTGCCCAAATAACCGACGCCACTTTCAGTCCAAATGCGCGATGGTTAATCACCAGTGGAATGGATTGCGTTTTGAGAACGTGGGACATTCCCTCCGCCCAATTAGTTGATCAATTCCGCACCGAAACTGCCTGTATCTCTCTAGACGTGTCTCCAACCGGCGAGGCCTTAATTACGGCTCACGTGGATTATTTGGGGATTTTCATGTGGTGCAACCGCACATTATATCAGTGCGTCACTCTGAGGGCTCAAGATATTGATCAAGAAGCACCTTTGGTAGAACTGCCAGAAATACAAGCTGAAGAAGGAGTCGAGGACATAGAAGAAGATGCACTGGAAAATGAGTTTAAATCTCCGGAGCAAATAAGCCAAGAACTGGTCACGATGTCTGGTTTGGCAACTTCCAGGTGGCAAAATTTGCTGCAAATTGATTTAATTCGTCAGAAGAATAAGCCTAAGATGCCACCGAAAGCTCCTAAATCTGCTCCGTTCTTTTTACCGACAATACCTGCATTAGATCTCCAATTTGACACTTCTGATGCTGTTAATAACAGTGCGAAACCAAATTCAAAAATTGTAAGCGTTAATAATTTTGAAAACATGACTGAATTTGGAAAAACGCTTTTAAATGCTTCTGTAGACCAAGAGCGGGAATGTGTGGTGAAAATCCTAAAAAATATGGGGCCGACGATGATCGATTTTGAAATGAAGTGTCTTGCACCTGAAGAAGGTGGCAGTGTGCAAGTTTTGTTGCAGTTTTTCAAATTAATTGAGTGGATGCTGAGGTCAAATCGGGATTTTGATCTGGCACAGTCTTATCTGAGCGTGTTTCTTAAACATCACGGTGAAGCTATAGCGAATGAAAAGCAACTCTGTAATTACTTACCCAATGTGGAAAGTTGCCTACAGGTGTCTTGGGGACGGCTTCAAGAGCAACTAATGTATTGTTTATGCGTTGTTCAACATGTTAAAACGCAAATTTAATTTCATAAATGTTTGTTTTTTTGTTTTTAGGCAATAAATGATTTAAAAATTTACCAAATGAAGCTTTGAAACTACTTAATTACTTTTATTAAGTTTTGGGAAACCGAAGCTTTTTGCAGACCTGTCCTTAAATTTGCTCAAAATATAACTAAAAGGGTTTAGCTTCCGACTAGAGCTTTCTCTGACCTTTTCTCGAGATACTGAATTTTGATAATGGTGATAAATAGAAAATGGTGTTATTCGTAAAAAAATCTGCTAGAATGGGGTTGAAAATTAAGAATGCGAAACGGGGTAGATTAATAATTCCAACACCAAAACCTTCGCTCGGACTGGTTATTGGAGGCAACCTTCTTTTCAGAAATTGAGTGGACACCGGGAAGACGCCTGGACATGAATCCGTCCGTTTTCGAAACTCCATGAAATTTCCAAAATTTACAAAACTGTTTTCTTTTGTTACCACTTTTACAATTTTTCTTTTAGACCGGGGCTTCTTAAGTTTAAGACCCAGTTGGGTCGCGTAATTAGAGGAAGAGGCCATGAAAAATATTTACAATTTTTTTTTTAATTTTAAATAATAAAATTAATGCTTTTGTAAAAAAAACTA